>MUZC01000644.1:787112-799909 GCA_002072015.1 Radix auricularia | reverse complement strand
TATATATATATATATATATAGATATAGATATAGATATAGATATAAATCTATACTAATAAAAGGGAAAGCACTCACTGACTCACTTATTCATCACTAATTCTCTATCTTCCAATGTAAGTAACAGCATGAAACTTTGGGAAGTTGTTGGGTACCCTCTCCAACAAAAATGGCGAAAAAGCAATTTAAAAACCTCGCTAATGTGGGGCCAGGGACCAAAAACCATTTTTTTCCTTAAATGGGCTATAAAAAAATTAAAAATCTCCAATTTTCCTATTTCCCGTGTTAGTAGAAGCATGAAACATTGGAAATTTTGTGAGTACATGCTCTTGACGATAATTTTAAAAAGCGGATAAATTTCCAACTCATGGGGGCCGGGGCCCATAAAACGTTTTTTTTTCCTTATATAAAATATATAAAAATTGAAAATCACTAATTTCCCGTATGAAACTTCGGAATTTTTTTTGAATACACGTTCACGACAATAATTTCAAAAAAAAAAAAAAAAAAGAATGTTAAAACTACCCCTCATGGGGGCCGGGGGCCCAAATATAGTTTTTCTTATATTAAAAATCGACTCATCACTGATTCTCTCCAATTGTTCGTGTAGGTAGGAGCATGAAACTTTAGGAAATTTTTAAGTACCCTAAAAAGTCGGTGTAAAAGAATTTGAAATACACACTCATAAGGGCCACAAAAACTTTTTTTCCTTATATGAGATATACAAAAATTGAAAATCTATAATTCTCTTATTTCCCGGGAGGTAGACACATAAAACTTTGCGGAGTTGATAAATTCACATTCGCGATGGTAGCAGGTTAAAAAATATTTCAAATATCTTTTACTGGGGATCAAGGGGCCCAAATGTAGATTTTCTAAATATATAATATATAAAAACTGAAAATCACTTAATTTTAGCGCATTTTCGAGAAGTCGAATGCGCTATTGCACCCGTTTTGTCCGTCCGTCCGTCATCACCCTTGATCTCAGCATCAATAAGTCCTAGACCCATGAGGTATATATGTTTTTTGTATGTCCTGAACTGCCATTTGTGCATCAACACTCAGTTACTCGATCCGTTAAAAAAAACCGTTAAAACTACCAAAAAATATTTCGAATCGAGAGGTAACACTAGCGTAGGGAACGGCCGCCATTGCCGGAAGTCGAATACATAGTTGTTCAAGCATTGAAGAGTGGTGCGAGAGCGTGCAAAAGAATTAGTTTTTTTTTAGTTGACGTCATTAGAATATGTGTAAAAGTTTAGAGAGTTTTACGTCATCATTTGTGGTGACTTGTAGTTAGATTAAAGAGAAAATAAAATTTTTTAAAATGTAAAGAAATGACTTTTAAATAAAAAAAATGTCAGGTATATTCATTACACAAGAAAATTCATAAAAATATGTCTAAAATCTAAACACAATTACTGATAACTACATAATGCTGATATCTAACATAAGTACTGATACATAATACGAATATGCGCTAACACGTCCTGAATTCCAATAGGGACCAGGCTTAACATGATTTTTTCATTCCCTGTGTAAGTAGAAGCATGAAATTTTGGGATGTTGTTGATTACAATCTCCCGATAAAAATTGGATAAAAGAAATATGTTAAAATTTCCTTCTCATAGGGGACCGGGGGCAAAATTATAATTTTTCTTATCTTAAAAACCGACTCATCAGTAATTCTCCTGTTTTCCGCGTATGCAAGAGCATGAAACTTTGGAAAATCGTTAATTACCCTCTCACGACAAAAATCGATGTAAAAGAATTTTGAAATACACACTCATGGCGGCCAAGGCCCAAAAAACGTTTTTTTCTAATATGAAATTTTTAAAAATTAAAAATTTATAATTCTCTTATTTCCCGTGTAGGAAGACAAGGAAAAATAATTATATACATTTTAAAAATTTCCACTCATTGGTTGCAGGGGACCAAAAACCTTTTTTTCCACCTAAAATTGGCTATATATGAAAGTGAATCAGCGCTAATTCTCCAACTATCCGTGTATGTAGAAGCTTGAAACTGTCGGAAGTTGTTGAGTATCCCCTATTCCCGCGATTGGAAGATTAAATGACCTCTCACTAGGGTGACGCTTGCCGAATTATGAGTTTTTTAAAAAGATGCATCTTAAAGTCTCTAAGTTCTTGTGTACTTAGGAGCCGGAAAGGTTGAAATTGATATATTTAGTATATCCATCTTCATTTATAATAAAAATCAAAAGGTGTTTTGGATTTGTGTTACGCGGGTTCTCAGCGCTAACTGAAATCCTAATTTCTGCAGCAAAGCGCGGGTAAATGGCTAGTATATATATATATGTGTGTGTGTGTATATTTATATTAAAAAAGAAACATTACCAAACAAATGTATGATAAATGATGTAAATAAGATGCCATCTAATTCCTGCGATTTATTCAATCCATCTCTAATTTCTTAAGATTACTAATGTTGTCAGCATTTTATCACAAATTAATTTGATCTCACGTTGTATTTCATGAAACTAATTTTTAAATTTTTTTTTTTTAGCTTCTCAAATCAATTTCGGAATTTCTAACTCAAGTCATCATCATCAGCCACAAAATAAAGTAACCATCTTAACTAAATCTGATAGTATGTGTCACCAAATTAAGTCCACATAGGATTAACTGAGTCACGTCAACATTATAATAGCCCAACAAGCACCGGATGAACTACTCGAAGTAGGGAGTCAATATGATGTTTTTAAAATTGAAAAAAAAACTATTCGAATTTAGAATTCATTTCAAAACGACTCTGCCTGGCATGCGGATTCTGGTAGTTTATAGAAAAAACACTTTTAATGTAAACATAATACTTACATAAAATCTAAGGAGTAATATAAGTCTTTAAAAAAACAACAACCAATCGTCAAACTTATTACTCCATACCATAATCCAATCAAAGATAAAAGCAAAAGATCGACACATTCTGACCATGTTCCCTACATGTACCGTTAAGTGCATCGCACAATGCCGTGACCTGTCTTTTAGCAACGAGACGCATGATGCTCTGTGGACATGTCTGACATTTCTGTGCAACGTCAACGTGGAGGACAATCAGCGGATATCTTTTTTCAGTTACCTGGACACAAACGTTTCGGTGATCATGAACGCCAGCAGCTACAGCAACTGCACATCTGAGGGGGCCTATTTACTTGGAACAGATACGAGGTAAGTTCGGATACATTTTTTAATTGTGTCATTTTTAACTATCGATTAATTTAAATCGTGTCTATTATTAAATTATTGTTATATTTTTAGCCTTAAATATTTAACTTGGGGACGTTTATATGGGCATGTTTCAGGAAATTGTGCTTAATTTAAACGGAAAATTAAAGTTTGTGCTTTGAGGATGCTTGTGAAACAAAAAATATTATTGTTACTGAAATAAAGTAAAATTTAATTTGGTATATCTTTCTTTGTTGATCCAGCACAAATAAACTATTAAAATAATTCAATTCACACTTTGGAAATAAAAAAAGTAATCGATATGAAGAGATCTATATTTTTAAAAACATATATATTAAAGGAGAATATGTTTCCTATTCCCATTACATTAAATTCACCTTAACATGACACTATGCTTAAACACTTGTTACTTTCATTTTTTTTAAAATTATTGTAAACTAAAAAAATGCTCTATAATTTAATAATAATTCAACTAACTTTTGACTATTAAGGCATGAGACTGTTTATCATTAATGTGGAGTTGCTTTTGTGTTTGTATTTTTAAAGAACGATTTTCAGTCAATTTTAATTACAACATCAAAAAAAAAAAATAATTTACACATTTTGATTTATCTTAAAGGTACACAGTTCCAATTAAAGGATACTTATCTCCGATAATTATTCTACTAACCATTGTAAATAACACCCTGGTGTGCATCGTTTTACTCAAACCACACATGCTCTCTCCCGTCCATGTCATCCTTGTTCTCATTGCGCTGTCGGACATTTTGACTGGGCTTTTTATGTTGCCGGTTTTCATCTACTTCTTCACCATGCAGATGATCGACGATTGGATCCCGTACAACTGGTGCGACGCCATCGTCGTTCTGGAGAAGTACTTCCACGTCATATTCCACACAATGTCCATCTGGCTGACCATGATGCTGGCAATAAACCGTTACATCTGCGTGTGTCACCCCTTCAAGGCCCGGACCTGGTGCACGATGCGAAATGTCATCTATGGCATCTGTGCCATCTTCATCTTCGCAGCGCTCATTCACTCTCCGAGGTTCTTCCAGTCGTACTTCACCAAGTTATGGCAACGGTCTAAACTCAGCCCTAGAGTCATTGTCTCGACCTGCGTTGAAGAATTTCGACCCTGGTTTGCGAACAACAGGAGAACCTATTGGAACATCTATACCTGGTCAATAGTTATCTTCATCCGCCTGATTCCAATCGTGTCACTGATTGTTTTAAACACGTTACTTATTCTTACTATTAGGAAAGCGATGTGGAGGCGCATTGATCGTCTTAGACTGAACGTGGAAAGTGAGAGTCAGCAGTTGAAAGAAACCAACTCCACGACAATTATGTTGGTGACAGTCATGGTATTGTTTCTACTGGTTGAGGGTCCCATGGGTGTTGTTTTGATAATACGGAATATCCAAAACAATTTAAATGTTATTTTCCTGACGAAGGAAATATTTGAAGTGAGTTCATTTTCCTAACCTTATGATATATGTGTTAACGGCAGCTTTGAGGGCTTGAAAGGGATTAACTTTTCTTATTGTATTTTAATGCTATAATATCTTTCAAACATAACCTCATTGTTTTATTACTTACTATTTTATTTTATTCTATTAATTTTTTTTTTTTGCTTTACAATTTTGCCAAAATCTTTAATAAATTGGTAACTCTCTTTATGCATTGTAAACATTTTACTTTCAACGAACAAAAACATATGACAAATTATCAGGAAACTTTACGTGGGCAATTTAATAACTATTATGAAATAATATTTGGTAACACTCATACCGTTGAAAAACTAATCTTATTATTATAAATGTGGTATTTGCATTTATTTTAAAGTTATTTAAATCGTTTTTTCACAGATTTGTGATGTCTTCTTTGACTTCTTCATCCTGCTAAGGTATCCACTCAACATTTTCATCTACTATCGGATGTGTGCACAGTTCCGGCAGACATTGAAGCGTCTTTTTAAAGGTGATAAATGTCCCAAGGATGAAAATACTCTAACAAAATCAACGCACTCAGCATAAAATTAAGAAATTGCCACCTTAACTTAAAAATGTTTCCTAATTATATAAATATTTCAGATGTTTATTTATGGCATCAAAGATTTTTATTTTTATTTTTTTATTTGAGCATTTTGAAGTTGACAAAAAGTTTTCTAATTCCCAAAAAGCTAAGCGTCCACTTTAAAGAATTTGCTATTATCGTTAACATTTATTGGGATTTTACGAAAGGCTTTCTCCTTTCTTCTGTATAATACAAACAATATATTAAACTTATTTATGTAGTTTTTTTTTGTTTTTTTATTGTTGTTTTTTAATAGTTTTTTATGGCACATTTTGTTTATGAAAGTGTATTTCAATTTAAGATTTTGAACGGTTAAATTTGTATTGTTGTCAGATCAAATTACCCTGTGAATAAACCAAAATACTTCCACCTTTGTAATGTCATCTTTCTAACGATGCTCCAAAAATTAAACATCCCTCCTGTTAAAGAATGGAGTTATACTAGACTTTTAAGAAGTGAATTCCCACGCTTTATAGTCTATTTACAAATAATGTGACTAACTCTCTAGCTCATGATGTAGTTGTATCCGATCTTTTTGTATTAAAAACAATGTTTGCTATGTAAAATGTGTATCCAAATGAAGCTATTTGAAAGTTTCGCACTCATAACTAAACAAAATGTTTAATATTTTCAATTAGTTTTATTTAATATATTTTTCATGTCTGTTTTTATTTTCTTATATTCTATGTCCGTGTTTATGTTTGTCTTTCATTTCTTTTCATTTTATCACATAGACTTTAATATGTTTTAATTTTAAGATATATGTAAGTACATGTAATTGTTTTTGTACTGATGAAGGCATGAGCCGAAACGTCTACCATTATTTGTATTAGTCAATAATAAAGCTTTAATTTATTGTTTCCTTACACAAATAGTCTGTGTAATTTGTTTTTTTTATAAAAAAAGCTTTATGCAGTCCTATTCTGTATGATATTTTATTTTCTTAACTGCTTTCGGGTTATTTGAAATTAAAAATAGACACACTGGCTCAGAAATTTTTAAGCTGAATGAGGATTAGTTAAGGAAATTATAAAAAAATTTAATCGCATCAACACCAACAGTAATTATGTTTCTATTTATTTAAATGTTTAGACATGTTTTTCATTATTGTTTATTTCAAAAAATTTATTAGTTAATCTCAAATAGGTATGTTGAAAAAAAGTATTGTTTTCTATACTTACGTTTGTTTATTGTTGGTTTTTTTTTTGGTCACATTACATCGTGGTCGTAGGGGATTCTAGTGTTTACATTAGAACTTTCTCAGGGCTTGTGAGACCTTGGCGGCACCATCTCCTATCCAACTCAGCGGGCGACTTTTTTTTTTTAGCGATAGTCATTCATCATTTTTAATGTGGCTTTTCGTTGGATCCATCCCACGCTTCTCAGCGTGTGAGGCGAGCGCACTGTTGACTTCGCTTTCCAGCCGCAAAGATAGGGTCACAAGTGTTAAAAAATGATTTGAGAATTTTTTATAAAGACAAATATTAGGGGGATTGCGTCCTTAATGTTTTGATATGCAAAACTATAATTTGATGTGTACATTTCATAACAGAACTTTATGTATAGACAACTGATTATTACTTTACAGCAGTTTCTTTAAGATTTTAACTCAACATCTCTGAAGATGTACAAAAAGTGTACGTTAATTGAGACTGCTTAGTGGCCAAAACTTAAAGAAATGACTTTTCTAAACTTTTTTTTTTATTGAAACATAGTTGGGTTTTTTTTTTGTTTTTTGTTTTTTTTTAAATTTTACAATAACATAATTTTATGATTTTATATTTAGGATCCTACCTAATGTTGTATAAATATTATAAAATACAATGACATTTATTAATTTTTTGTTATAGCAATAAAAAATCGGAAATAGCATTTGTTTAATATCATAATTAAATTGTTCCTACAGAAGCTCTCAATTTCTGGTAATAGATTTCCTGATTAAAAAATGGGAATGACAAATACCAGAAGTGTCTACAGCCGGCCACGGGAAAGAAGCCCTGCGTTTAAATTTAAACTGACCCGTGGGCTCATCATGTTAATTTTCTGAACTATTTTTGTAACAGTTACATTTTATATTCACGAGAAAATTTGAAATCATTTGTTGTTTTGGGTATAAAATATAATTATGTCGATAGTTAGCAAAATGTATAAAATTAATAGTTTGCAAACGTCAATTTCAGTGTCAGGTACTTTTTAAGGGGCAGCAAATTCCTCGTCATTAATTACCTTCTCATTAAAATATTTTTTAGTAAAGTGGTGCAATTTATCAAAATAAAAACCATTTGGAAAAATTATTAATAGTACAAAAAAATGCGCTATCCATGAATATGTAGACTTTTCTGCTGCCAAAACTTAAAAATACTTATAGGCTATAAATTGTTTTCATAAACGTGCTTAGGAACTACTGAATCATTAAGAATATTTCGTTAACTTGTAAAAATTACACTGATTTGCGGGTGACAATTTATTCTTCAAATTGGACAGTCGCTCCATTTTAGAAAGAAACAGTAATGTAGTATATCAATTTCAAAGATAAGCAAAAGAATTTCACCAGGCGATAAATTGTTTGGGTGGATAACTCCTTGTTGCTTGTAATCTAATAAACACGAGTAAACTTTCACATAAAGTTTCGTGAAACAAAATAAAATGCAATGTATAATTAATAAAAGAAATGCAATTTTTAAATGCCAAAATTTTAATGCCATAATAAATTTAATGATTCCTGATTTTAAAGTCACAACGTGAAAAAAACCAAAGAGCTATTGGGGTTTGACACTGTCATTGACTCTGTTGTGCTGGTAACTACAATTGATTCATTTTTCTCAACCACTCATCTTGTTGAAGCGAAAATTCTTGTGTCTGTTAAATTTTATTATAACCAATAAAGTTGACATAGATGGTTCTTCTCTTAATCTCTTAAAGCCATAATCGCTGCATATTTTCCAGTTTTCGTATGCCCTGAGTGGCACATACACACGCTAGGCCGTTGCTAAATATTTGTTTTTTTTTAAATAGAAGGTAATGTTACTGTTGTTATAAATAGCAATTTCCATGAGGACTCATGCCAAAAATGAATGCCGTAAAAGTATTAAGTTTAGACTACTTGTAATGTAAATAAATGACGCAACGGTGTAGTCTACCAATTTTTTAAAGACAGATTTTTATCACTGTTTTAACTCAATTTCAGCTCTAATTACAATTCAATAAGTTTATTTATTGTTAGATACAAACTATGTTATTGATTTATAAGGATGGAGCCAGATCTTTATATATTCTCGAAAATGTGTATTTTATTTTCCAATTTTGGTCCTTACAAAATAACATTCTTAATATTTATATTTCATATTAATAAAAGGCCATAACTGATTCTTTAACTATGTAATTATGTTTTAATTTTTTATCCGGCCCTTATGTGTTTTCATTTTATGGAATACTACCTTCTTTTTAAAAAAAAATTGAATTCTGGCCCATACGGATCCATGGAGGAAATTCCCCGACAAATAAACAGTTAATTGTCCCATCGAAGTGCTGCGAATGAGTTGCGCTCACGGTAACATTTGTTCCCCCATTTAATATTAATTTACTTGGTCTTTATTTCATCGTAACATTTGGCAGAAAGTTGTCGATGGACATACACAATTATCCATTTGTGGGCCTGTGACATTATGTGAAACAATAATTTTCTTTGGGGGAATAAAGTACTCAGTTTCTAAAATTAAAAAAAAAAAGTGAGTTTAATAATCATTTACAATTTTTTCCGGCTTGGCTTCAAAATATCAATGATCTTTTGTATTGAAAACAAATTTTGTTTAACAAAATTTACTTTGGCTCACCTGAAACTGTAATGTAAATAAAGGAATGAAACATTTGGTATATATTAATACCAACATTGTTATTCATTAAATCATTTTCAAATTTATTTTGTCTTTTTCTTTTCATCTGCCTTTAATGTAAACCTGTTAGTGTAAACCTACATTTTGGACACTATCAATGGTTGCCATTTACAACATCATATAAAGATTAGTATGCGGGGAAGATTTGTCTTTTGTTGCTTAATATCGCTTAATGCAATTATTCAAAATACAAATTACCGTACCACTATTGATTTATTAATATATTTTTATATAAACACTGCAATTATATTACTCGTTTTATTCTTTCTGTATTTAAACTACAGTTATAATCTATTAAAATTTTAGCTTATATTCTTAGACTCTTTTAACCTACATGATGTCTACATTATATTAACTGATTCAAGTTATCCCCAAAGCTTTTATTACTAATGTAATATAAAACTGTGTTTGCTTACTTGAAATAACTGCTTTAAAAACTCTTACATCGGTATTTTACGAATTTTTACTATATTGCAAATAGGGAGGGGGGCGTGGTGGTCTAAGTGGTAGCGCACTGGACTGCCGAACCGCATCAAGAATTCGAGTCACACAATCCCATGCTCGTTAGTGGTCAATGAAACTTGTGAACGCTACTTCACTTGCTCCATAGTCCTTCATGTTCTGAAGGGGTTATTTATATATTATATTTATAAATAGTGGGAAATTCTTAACTGAGAAACAGAAACGTTACATAATGCTATATGCAATTTTTTCCGGAGTAATGGCGCATTCTATTTGCATTAGAAACTTAGCCTACATAGGTAAACCATCAAATTGTTTAAATTTTTTAAATTGTTGTACATACTTTTGCCTGATTAAGAAATGGCCATCATCGTAATTTTAAGCTTAAAATTATCGAGATGTGTTAAACCTTTTTGATTTCAGTTACAGTTTGTGCTTACAAATAAAATACAATCGTCCAATGGAGTCAAAGTTTGGCTACTTATCTCAAGGTACTTGATTGAAAGCTGATGAAAATCAAACATGCTTTAAAATTATTAAAATAAAAATATTTTGAATGTTTAAATTAAACTTAGTTATTATCCAAATTAAATTTGTTTGGCTACGAATTTCAGAGTTTATATTTTAAATATGATGTTTTATCTTAGTATCTGTTACGGACGCTTATTCTATACAGAAGTTTATTGTGTCCTACGCACACATGGATTTCATGATAAGTTGTCATTTATTAAACTCCTTAATACGTTGAATCTTTATTTTGCATTACTGTTTTTCTATGAATAAAATAATTTGAATGTTTCGGTTTATTTGTTTTTTTAAATATATTTTTAATGTATTGTTACTTCTAAAAGTCAACAGGGTGCAGAGACATATTCCAATTATATTCGCCTTTTATTAGCCCATCTACGGATTTTTGTAAGATTTTCTAACTTGTTTTGATTTATCATATGCTATAGATTTACTATCATTTAAAACATTCTAATTTGTGCTCATTTGGTGATGGTGCTGTTTATGCAGTTAGTATGATTTTTTTAAAAAGTAGGGGACTAAACACATTTCATTTGGGAACTCTAGTTAACCTATTTTGTTATTAATAAAGATCCATCTGGAGTTAGAATCTCAATAAATAAAAAGTAACAAAGTAATTTAATTTAGAATCAGAACAACGACCAATGATTTTGAGGAGTACAGTTTAAATGATTATGTTAAGAAAAAATAAATTAATCTACAAGTTTAAAAATAATTAAGGATAATAAAGTGTTCGTCAAAACGGTGTTATTTCATTGATCAAATCAGAAAAGTAACGAAAAGTTATTGCTTTGTTTTCGAATATGAAAAAGTACTTTTGTAGCTTAGGAATCTTAACATTTAGATCATTTACAACATGTTAGAGCTTCCTTTTTGTATTATTATTATTATTATTATTATTTTATGGTGAAGTTATGATTTTTTCTCAAATTGATCTTTGCATCTATTTTTAAATTCAAATGTATTATAAAACAAAAACGTTGGATTCAAATCAATACATTGAAAAAAAAATTGTTTGCTGAATTATATTTTCATTTATTAACAACAATATAACAAATAAATAAAAAGTATGCTCCCTAATTCGCCTGATTAAAATAAATCAAATTAATAATAATGACCAATAACTCGGTTAATAATTAATCATCCCCGATTGCCTATTAAGGAATAAACGAGAAAATAGAGAGATATAATTTAAAACGAAGACTATGCCGCAGCCTTAATTCCCTTTGTGTGTCGAAAAGCTATACTAATAAATTGCAAGGCCCTGACTGACTTATATACTCACTCTCTCACTATTCACAAATACTCTTAATTCCAGAGTAGGTAGAAACACGAATATTTGGGAATTGTGTATGTACACTCTCACAATGATAATAGGCGAAGATATTGCTAAATATCCACAAAAAATGCTGGTTTTTTCCTAGTGTAAGCTATTTAAAAAAAAATATTTATACTTTAGCTTCTGTTTCACTGTATGGATCTTAAAGAAACTTGGTACATAAAAAGTTGCTGACAAATTTTAAAATCTAGGCTACAGGGCAAGAACGCTCCAATGAATATTTCTTTTTGGGGCCCAAACAAGATTTATCATAAATATTTAATTAATTTTTTTCCAAGTTCGTTTCACAAGATTTGACGAATGCTGAGCACATAGATTCATTATGATTCAAATGGAAATCAATAGATGTTTTAAGCTACACAAAAGATTCTGGCATAAAATGTTCAAAAATAACACTTAGAAATGGCGGCAGGTCCAAAATGTAAAATTTCTATCATGTGTTACATAAAGGGTATTTTAACAGTTGCTACTGTGTAATTTGATGAATCTTGAACAAACTTGGTAAATTAAAAATTGATTGCTCCTATTCAGGCTCTTTTGGGTATTACACTCCTGATATTCATTTCTTTCCAGTGAAGACCACTTAGTTATTTTGTAAAGTTTTTACGCTTTATTTCCCATTAGATTTTTAAAAATCTTGACAAATGCTAAAACACATCTTAAACATGATCATGATTGACATTTGCAATTGTTTTGAAATCATACACCTCTTAGGTGCGAGGGTCTTTAATGTTATTTTTTCTTAGTTATTCTAAATGTATTTGAAAGAAAGAACGTCAGCAATGATATTTAAGCTATTAGGCAATATCTGTATAAAAACGCGTGATTTAAGTTTAGATAGTGCAAAATATAAATGTTAAAAGTTTCAAAAATTAATAACAATAAAAAAGGAAGCCATGGATGGCCACTATCAAAAATATATTTTGGAAGAGCGCACGACATATACTATTGGCTCACAAAATATTACTTTTAAATATTTTAAGTGCATCACAGAGTTTGAGAGAAATCTTTTAATGATTTAAGCTAAGGGGAAAAACACAATAATCCATTGGTATTATATATGGGACATATTATTATTAAAGAAATTTCTTTCGGTTAAAATATCTTCTAGTTTGTAAATTCAATGGGGACAAACAACCATCAACTAAATTATCATTTTTGGTTTTGTTAAAATACTTATGGTTGCCTTTTCATTCTTGTGTGTGTTAAAATTAAAATTTGCGTAACAAAAATTTATTTTGGTCATCTATCAATTTCCTGTGAATAGGCAAATGCAAAAAAAAAAAAAAAA
>MUZC01000644.1:743879-786914 GCA_002072015.1 Radix auricularia | reverse complement strand
AACGCTGAGGAGCGATGTACGACAGTCTACAGCAGTTAGTTTAGTTGAAAAATCGTGTGTTGATGAGCGCTGTAAAAATATTTAATATGATGACGTCATTGTTTGGTGTGCATCGGTACGCAAAATACAACCCCTATTATTATTATTAAATAAATACTTTGCGTACATTTCATAAAGTTTAATAATTCGTATTTATCAAAAAAGGACAAGTTAGTTGGTCTTTAAAAAAAAGGTTGGCACCGTAGGCGCCCAAAAAAAGGGGGCGCCGCAGGCGCCACGGCGCCTGGCACAATCTAGTATCATATAGCAATCATTGTATCATCTGTGTCCTAACCATCCTACGATTATTAACACTTACTGCTAACGTTTGTTTAGGAAAATGTCAGGGTTGCCACCGACAAACATGACCCTCTGATGTTAAATGTCAAAACTGATAAGAGCTTGTGAGACCGTTACCTCCCCTCAACATTTTAGGGTCAGAATCATTGCATTTTTTAGCAAAGTGGGTCGTTCTGGATTTAAATGTAAACTCACAGTTTGGCAGTAGAGGAGGAATATTAACAATTAATTGTTCTAATCTATTGTAATTTTTCAGTTAAGGTAATAGGATAAATTGTAGTTTGAATTGAATTTTATGGAAAATTCAATACAAATTATATATACAAAAACAGAACTAGTGAATTCAAATTTTTATCGAAAATATTTATTAATTTATTTTTAGAACAGAGATGTGAATTCAGAACAGAATTTTCAGGATTTTGTAGTGACATTCTTGTAGTGATATAAAAATAGCTTATTCATGCTTAAAGAATGCCCTTGCATGTCTGCTTTGCTATGGAGATTTATTTATACTTCTTTCCACACATTGGTAAGTAGAAAGGATAAAATGAGCAACAATTATTTTTATTTTCTAAAGTCTTTTAGATAATAATGTGAAATATTTTTGACTTTTTTTTACACTATGTATCTTTGACACAGAAATGATCAATTTCATAAAATTATATACTATCGAATAATCATTTTGAAAGGTTTACATAAATGTGCTGCATTTCTTTTATCCTTATTTTCAATGATCATAATCGTGAAGGACATATTGGCAGTTTATGATGTGAATTAAAAGAATCGAACTTTAAATCAGTGTCATGGAAAAAAAAATTCTGTTCTAATACCCCAAAAAATAAGATGAATGCTGCAGTAATGACATAATTAAAAATCGTACGAATAGAGAGTGTCGTGGAATCCCTGCAGCTTATTTGCTAAGTAAATTGTTGCCGTCTCGTTGGTATGGTGTGGAATATAATAGGTATATATTTAAAATTTAAAAAAAAATATGTTGCAATTGCTTAAGATTTTTTTCTCCACAAAATATCCTTGAAATTTTAAAAAATCTACAAACAAGGCTTATACCAGCATTCGCTTCAATAGTATAAGTTTTCATTTACGTTTATTTTTCTAATTATTATTTTTTTTAGTATTTTTTTTTGTAACTGCTTTCCAGGTTACTTTGATTTTCCATACAAATAATTTTAAGAACTTGTTTTCTTTTTTCTTTCTTTAAACACACACTTTCCCTCAATATTCATTTGCTGGCAATCATTTTTTAATTTTTTATTTTTTTACTTTCTTGTTACCAATTTTAACAAACTACACTGAGAGAGACGATTGTAACTTAGTTTTATAAATACGTTTAAACCCGAAAACAAACACATTAAATAAAAAAAATATCTATATAGTAAACAACACCCAATAACTCTGTCATTAATCAGAGTCTGACTAAACGAAGTAAAAAAATCCAGCCTCTTTTTAATTTCTAAACTTCAATAATTTAGCACGATAACTATTCGGAAACATTTTGTTTCAACTATAATTAGCATCAAATGAAAACTGAGCTTCGCTTTTTATTTTACCTTCTCAATCCTAGGGTAAAAAGAGAATCTTAACGAATCAATAACATCAATTTCAGAAAATAGAACTCACGAAATAAGCAATCCCTTATTAAATTCAACGTGTTAATTAAATTTTTAAAATATATATATATATATATATATATATTTCACTAAAGCAAGTCTACGTTGCATTGCCTAAGCCAGGTGAACATTATATGAGCACAACTAGAAACAGTTGTACTAATAAAGTCAGCATAGGAGCTAAAATTACTTTAAAAACTTTCTAATGTTTCTTTATTATAATGATTAAGAATTAATTTCAAAATTAATTTGCTCAGCAAAAGTGTTCGTGTTTTGAAAGATCAGTTAAGAAGCGCTTTGATTACTGACTAGACATAATAAAAAATCATGTTAAGCCTGGTCCCTTTTGGAACTCAGGACGTGTTAGCGCATTTTCGTATCATGTATCAGTACTTATGTTAGATATCAGCATTATGTAGTTATCAGTAATTGTGTTTAGATTTTAGACATATTTTTATGAATTTTCTTGTGTAATGAATATACCTGAAATTTTTTTTATTTAAAAGTCATTTCTTTACATTTTAATTTTTTTTATTTTCTCTTTAATCTAACTACAAGTTGTTTTTGGTCACTGAAATAGGACTCATAAATGAAACATTCTAAATTGTAATCAGTTAATCGCCCAAATACTCCGTCAATTGTTGTTTGATAGATCGTGGTTGCCAATCTTGGTGAAAGTAGTTGAATGTTGAAGCTTGTTTCGAAAAAGTTTTCAATTTCTGCCCCTGGGCCGCTAAGATCTTGATTGAAGTCACCACAAATGATGACGTAAAACTCTCTAAACTTTTACACATATTCTAATGACGTCAACAAAAAAAAACTAATACTTTTGATAATACTAAGACTTCCGGCAATGGCTGCAATTGCCTGCGCCAGTGTTATCTCTCGATTCGCAATGTTTTTTGGTAGTTTTAACGGGGTTTTTTAACGGATCGAGTAACTGAGTGTTGATGCACAAATAGCAGGTCAGGACATACAAAAAACATATATACATCATGGGTCTAGGACTTATGGATGCTGAGATCTAGGGTGATGACAAACGGACGGACGGAAAAAACGGGTGCAATAGCGCATTCGACTTCTAGAAAATGCGCTAAAAATACCAAAACAAAATTATCCCCCCCCCACACACACAAAAATTAATTAATTCATTAAATTAAATGTTAAAAAATAACTGAATCCCTTGTATAAAACCAAATCTTCAGGTCTATAGCTTTATACAAAAATAAAATCTAAGATAAAAACAGAAGACAGACGACGCATTCCAACAATGGACATCAATTGTAATGTACGGTGCATGGCACAGTGCCTGGATCTGTCTTCTAACCACACGACACTGGAAGCTTTTTGGACCTGTCTAAAGTTCCTGTGCAACGTCACCGTTGAGGACCACCAGCGGACGTCGTTTCTCAGCTACCTGACAACAAACGTGACGGCGGAAAAAACACTAGCAGCTACAGCAACTGTACAACTGAGCATGAGGCCTATTTACTACATAAGTATATGGGGCGAGTTTGTTTCTATTTATGACAGAGTTTTTTTAAAACCATTATTTACTTTAATTCATTTGCAATAAAATACTAGTGTTATAAAATATTGACTTTTCTAACACATTTCAAGATAATACGATGTATAAATGCGTATAATTTTAAATTCGGTTTACTTGGGAGATTTAGGTATCATTTAGAAATATTCAAGGTTCCTTTTTTATTCAAGGAATATGACTTCTCCGAAAAATTTAGTGCGTGGGTTATCTTCTTGTTTTTTATGTTTATATTTTTAAAGAAGGCTTTTCCATTTTACATCAATTTAAAAAAAAAAAAAAATTTAAATAAAAAAAAAAAACAAGCAACACTAATTAATGCAAATTTAATGGGTTTTTTGTTCTTTTAAAGGTACGCAGTTTCAGTTAAAGGATACCTATCTCCTGTAATTATTCTACTGACCATTGTAAATAACACTCTGGTGTGCATTGTTTTACTCAAACCACACATGCGCTCTATTGTCAATGTAATCCTCGTTCTCATTGCACTGTCGGACACTATGACGTGGGTTTTTGCTTTTCCGGTGTTCATTTACTTTTATGCCACTGAGAGGGTAAACGAGTGGATTCCATACAATTGGTGCTATGCCATCCAGGTGTTGGAGTATAAAATCCCTATCATTTTCCATTCAGCGTCTATCTGGTTGACCATGATGCTGGCCATCCAGCGGTACATCTGCGTGTGCCACCGTTCAAGGCCCGGACCTGGTGCACGATGCGCAATGCTATATACAGCACAAGTGCCATCTACTTCTTTGCGACGCTTATCGAGCTTCCTAGATTCTTTGACAAATACTACATAGAGACTCGACGAAGATCACGACTCAACCCCAGCATCATGGTCTCGGCCTGCGTCAGAATATGGCGCCCTTGGTTTAGGGCAAACTACAGAGCTTATTTAAACACCTACTATGGTTTCAGGGTCGTCTTCATCAACTTGATTCCTTGCTTGACTCTGGTGGTGTTAAACACGCTACTCATCTACACCATGAGGAAGGCGATGAAGAGGCGCGTTGAGCTACTAAGACTGAATATGAAAGGTGAAAGTCAGCAGTTAAAGGAAACAAACTCCACGACGATGATGTTGGTGACAGTCGTGGTTTTGTTTCTGCTGGTTGAGGCTCCTATTGGTATTTTTATGACGCTACAGGTTGCAGAAAGGATGTTAGAAATCTATTTTTTTACGGATGAATTATGGGATGTAAGTTTTTTCAGCTTAGCTTGTTTTTTTTTTCTTCCTTTTTTTTTGTTTTTTTTAATAAATAATCATTTATGCCCATTTTACATTGATACGAGCCGACCCGCGTCGTAGCATACGCCGCTAATGATTTAGTGACGGATGACACTTTATGAAAATATTTGTTGAGGAGAGTGTTTGACTACTTATCTGTCACTGAGAACAACATAGAGCACGATTTTATTATTCCAATGTCATGTAACAAAGCTCACTTCCTTATTGCAAAGTCATGTTCGAAAAGAAATTGGGAAATAAAAGGGCAAAAACATAAATATTTTTACCAATTAAAAAAACAAATTTCGCTCAGGCTTAAAACTATGATCTTCCGCATGTTATGCTATACTAGGAATTACATGCTATTATGTTGTTATGAAAGAACAAAGTAATTGACCTCAATTAAACGCATTGTTGGCTTGGTCTCGATGACCCCACACTCTTTGCACTACCTTTTCTTGCGAGCTGATTGGTCGGTTGGGGTTAAGACATGGTTGAACCATGTGGATAATTTTATATATGTCATTTAAACAAAACCTCAAATGGACTAGTTTTTAAAAGTCTTTATTTATTAAACTGCAATTTTTGAAGAAAAAAATGTTTTATTAGGTTTGTCTTCCAACTCAATTATTTTGTTTAATATTAATTTTAGAAATGACTTAAATTAATTACGGATAAATCATATCATTTAAAAACAAAAAAAGAAAAACAACAACGACTAATTTATTCATTTTTTATTTCTGAGTAGAGTTCTATATTTTTTTAAACACATCTTTAAGAATAATATTGTTAACAGAAAATAATTTTAAGTTTGCTCTTTGTTTTTTAGGGAAGTTACTTCATGACAAAACGAATAACAAATATATCTGCACACCACTATACTTCTTTTTTATCATTTAATAAAGCAACAAATATTAGTTGAATGAAAATTAATGACGCAATAGTCTTGTTAATCTCATTTGTGCAAATCTATTTAAGTCCATCCATCCATCACAAAATTTTTACATAAAAAATTATTATTTTTACTCTGTTGGTATTTTTCAGATGTTGGTTCTTTTCTCCAATCTCTTCGTCCAGCTGAGCTACCCTATCAACTTTTTCATTTACTGCGGCATGAGCAAGCAGTTTCGGGACACATTCAAAAGTCTGTTCACTTGCACTGATATGCCCTCAATCAAGTCCACTCACACAACGTTATGCTCTATAAAGGACATCAAAAATTACAGCCGTAACTTGTAATAAACACAGCTGTATGACGTAATGAAAGTTTGAGTGATTAATTTTTACTTTTAATTCATTCTTGTAGAGAGTTTCAAAGACATAAATCTAGCTAAACAAGACATTAAACCTCAGTAGTTTACAAGGTGCTCCGATGGAAATGACATCTTAACTATTTATTTTTAAAAATATATATTAATTTGTTTGGTCTGCTTCATTGTTTGATGTTGCCCCAAAAAAATTTGTATAGAGTTTAACTTATTTTCCCTTATGCTAGCGTGCTGAAATTTTGAAGTCAGACTCGTACCGACGATAAAAAAGATCTATCAGTAATTCCGTATGATTGAATGTAATGTAATAGGGTAAATGACTTTTTTAGATTATGTATAGAACTATGTATCTCTATGTAACATGTAAATTTTTGTACAAGAGTGTCATCGTGTCTATTCTATTGAACAAACTTTTAAATATATTTTTCTGTCACGCATTTCCGTGCGAATTGCATTTTTACCATACTTTTTTATTAAAAATCCACCCTGATTTTAAAATGTTAATGCTAGTCTTACTCGTGGTGAACTTATTATTATACAAGCTTTTTAACCCTTTCCCCGTGTATTTCTTAAGTGTCGTGGCATACCGTGGCAAAAAATGATTGCCGTAGTAGTTTTTATTTTAGCCTACACGAAAAAGAAAATGTATGAATCACATGTGTACTGAATATTTTAGAGCAAATTTGACATCACAATTTACAAATTATTTTCAACTCTGGTATTTTACATATACGTAGGATAAATGTAGTTTATAATGATGACATCGGATTTTATATGTTTTCGAAAAGTGCTATTGTATTTTCCAATTCTTTTCCCCCACAAAATGTAATTCTTAAAAAATTACAAGTATTTATCATATAATTGAAAAGACCCTCCTTTAATCTTAGAGTAAGATTTTTTTTAAAATCAGCTCTTTCTTTCAGAAGATTTTGGAATTCCTGTGTATACGTATGAACTCTGAGAATTTCCTGACAAAAATAATTTATTGTCCCTTTGAAGTGCTTCGAATTAGTTGTTCCCCTTAACATTTGTTTGTGTCATTTAATATTGAATTTAGATGGCAGAAAGCTGGCAATGTTTATGTCGAGTGAATTAACAATTATCCATCAGTGTGTCAGTGTTTGTCTAATAATAAAATATGCATTTCGATTTCATTATTAGTGGTTATTTATGTTCAAAACGAATTTTGTGTAATAAAATTCTATTGTTGCTAATCTAACATTGTGATGTGACATATACTAAACATGTCAGGGATTACATATTTCTTGTTTTTAATGATTTAAAATTTTATGAAATCTTCTTTGTTTTTAAAAATAGATCTGCCTTGAATGTTAACATTAAGTGCGAACATACATTTAAGACCATAACAATAACACTGATAACAAGGACCCTCTAATATTAAAGAGCAATGAGTGGTGAGAGATAGCACTAACTGTTAACTCCCCTTTTCGCACTATTCTAGCCATTTTAGGAATGAAAGTGTTATTCTATTCAGTGACGTGGCAAATGCTATATGCAAATGCGAATCTACGTTTTGGCATCTTTGATTCAATAAATTAATTTTCACATAGAATTATAAACAATTATGTTGCAATTTTTCAGTAACGAGAAGAGTTTAGCACGAAGTCGTATACATTCTGAATAAAATTTGACACAATCGATTGCATTACGTTTTGTTTTTAACCGCATATGTTTATTTAGAGAAGAATTATCATAGGTTTTGTAAATACTCTTTAGTGTTTTATATCAATATATAAAAATAATTTGAGTTGCTTGAGCTTCAAAAATCTCTTTCACGGATTTTAAGATTTTCTTTTGCACACATTGGTAAATTATTAAAAGATTAACAGGTTTTGTCTGCGGATACACTATAAAAAGATATCATTTCAATAATAACTATTTCTTCAATACATTTTTTGAATTTTAAATTAGTTCGTGAAACTAGTGTATTGCCTACATTTCACTTTAAAAGACTAATATTCATAGTGCTTTTTTTTCTAATTTAAAAAAAAAAAATCATACAAGTGACACGAATTGTGACAGTATATGAATTTATTTTTTAAAATATTAGGCTCACTCATTTTGTAACGTTAAAAATGGAATTACCAAAGCAACGCAAAATCCTTTAACAACAGCAGTTCCGTTGAAGTATATAACACTTTGTGTCTGCAACATTTTGTTTAGAGATTGAAAAATTATTGAGAATCTTAACCGGAACCCAATGAAAACAAAGAAGAAAATACGATCAGTGCCAATATTTTTTTCACCGATATTTGTGATGGGGTAATTATGATTTGGAACTTCTTCCAATTCCCAGCATAGTACAAACTGACTATGTTGATTTTTTAATCAATCAAATATAATGCTAAACTCATTTTTGAAGATTTGAATAACTAAAAAAAAATATCTAAGACATATCCAGTTTACCGGATTGAAGAAAAAAATACAATGTTTACATCCACTCAAATAAGTGAGAGTCAACGGTACACATATCGGTGACGTATTTCATGACTAAATTTATTTAAAAATTTTTTTTAGAAAACTGTGAAGTAAAATACGAAAATTTGAGGAACATGTTTAGGGAACCGTTCATGGTGCAGAAATTTTCTCTCATCAATTTTCGTTGTAAGCTAAATTTTAACTTTTTTTTTCTAGATGCAACTTGAATCATTGTCCGACTATGCATACCTAGGCACTCAGTATCGGATTTTAAAAAATCTTTCCTGGATTCACCCCCTGGCAGCGGCCCTGCTGTATTACAAAAACTTTAATAGTTCTTACTTAGGACATCAAAAATTGTAATTTTTGGGTTTAAACGAGTCTACTTAGTGTAATGATTCATAATTTATTTAAAAGTACTCTGATTTACTTATAAATATGAATTAAGCAAGTAGACTTTAAAGGTTTAAGGAATAGAAGGTTTTAGTATTTTTTTCATTTACTTAACACCCAGATCAAAAGCAAAGCAGAAACTGTCAAGCCGCTGACTCCATACCAAGGTCAAAGCCAGGGTAAAGGCAGATGATCGACAAGTTGTCATCATGAACGAGAAGTGTGATGAAATGTGTATGGCACAATGCAATGACTTTTCAATTTTTAAAGAGGCGCTGGACGCCTTGTGGACTTGTCTGACGTTACTGTGAAACGTTACTGTGGAGGACCACCAGCGGACATCTTTTCTCCTGGCCACAAACGTGTCGTTGAACATTAATGCCAACAACTACAGTAAATGTAGAAGTAAGGAGGCCAAATTATTAGAAACGGCCATTCTTTTCTGCTTTTTTTTTTTTTTTGTCCTTAACTTTCCTTGGTTTGAGATATGTTTTAGAAAAGTCAACATTAAAATATAGATCTATGTGTGATGTCAACATTGCATTAACAAATTAACTTCAGGATCAAGGTAATTATTTCCTTACAGTATTTAAAACTTTGGTTTTTTACAGTATTTTAAAATCCGTTATATTATCTCGTTGTGTCTGCTTGGGTGCTGAAAATAAACTTTGGATCGATTTTTTAACCCACTTCCACATACGCTTGCCAGCTGAAATGTGGCAGGCAGACTGGCGCCGATGACAAAAATGATAAATCTAAATTTCAGTTCGATCGACCGTACTGTAATTAATTGATGAATATTTAGAATATCAATATCTATTTCTATGTAGAATGTTAATTTTTGTGCAAAAGTGTCACGGTGCGTATTATACAGAGCGATCTTTATTTTATATACTTTCCTGTTGCGCTCTGTGGTGCGTAGTATATTGACGATACCTTTTAAAAATATATTCCCTTTCTGCAAATGTAAATGTTATTTATTGCTAATAGGTGTCGTGGTGCGCGCTATGTTAAACACGTTTTTATAACACTTTTCCGCAGATAAAATCAAGCTGAAATCTAGCAGGCATAAGTTGTTTTTTTCTATAAATTCTTTATATATTTTAGGCATAACTAGAAAATTTTATTTTGGATTGTCGTACGATGCGTATTATAATGAACATTCTTTTAGTTATGTTTTGTATATAACGGATTTTTAAATTTAAAAACGTGCTTTTTATGGATTGGTTAAAAAAAATTAATTCAAAATTCAGTTTTTCCAAAACTTCCAACAAATAGTGTAGTGCCTAAAAGTGTGAAGGGGCGCGGTGGTCAAAATGTAGCGAGCTTGACTACCAAACCTCTGTAAGAACTCGAGTCGCGAGTTAAAGCCGTGGTACTTGCAAGGCTTCCGGGGCATTGTGCTAACCACACAATTCCATGCTCGTTAGTGGTCAATGAAACTTGTGAACGCTACTTCTTTTTTCTCCAATGGACCTTCATGGTCTGTAAGGGATCCCCCAATCCCCCCAAAAGGGATTCATCATGGGGTTTCTAAAATGTGTAAGATGTATGCACTTTCTTGTCATCCCTAAAGGGTTTTGGGTAATTTTTTTTTTTTTTTTTGTAATTCTGAAGTGAGTGATAAACGTGACGAGTATTATAAAATAAATTGAGCAAATTTCATTTCTTAAAAATCAATTACATTAGTTAACACGGCCGCAGTTTCTAGCAAATTAACAAAATATTTGACCTTATTTTTATTATAGCAATTTTTAAATAGATCACATTTTGTCAAGTAGGAACAGTAATTTTGTAGATGTTCATAAAAACATTACCGTAACAATAATATATGCTTATATTTATCGCTATAAACTTTATATTTTAAAATAACATTTAATGCGAAAGTATGTGTTTCTGAAATTTAAAAAAGGTATTTACTAGATCTATTTAATAAATAGCGTAAATGGAATAGTTCCCAACCGAAGTCGTAATGTTCTTTTTATCTATTTTCATCATAAAACGACATGACCTATACGCTTGAAATAAAATGATAGCCTACCATTGCATATTTAATTATAGCAAATAACAGCAGCGAAGTTATTCCAATTAATTAGTCAACAAATGGCATTTGTTTAGTCATGCATATTTTACGTAGAAATATACATGGTTTGAAGTCCATCCCAGTATTTAGCAGAAATCTGGTGATGTTATTTTTTAAAAACTCGCGCAGAATTGTTCATTATAGTGTATGTTTCATATAAGTATAAAGCACATTTCTCTGGGGTTAAATAGAGTTTAATTTTTAAAGTGAAGGTATGAAAGTAACAATCTAGAAAAAAACACGTTTATATTTAAAAGATGCGGTTATCGTTTTAGTTTACATAGGCATGTTGTCATTACAAAATTATTTGGCTCAAATATTACTTTCACGTGAAGTTGAGGCTGGTATTGGTGACATATATTAATTTAAACTATTTTGACATTTGTTAAATACTTAACATTTATTTCATTCTCCCTTTCTATAGTTCTCTTTACAGGTTAAACCTTTAAAATCAAATTTCCTTTTATTCGACCATGATAAGCATTTTCACTTACTTTTAAAGGGCAATGATAGATGTGAGGTAATGTACACAGTTACCTCTCTTCGACATTTGGATTATATTTTTAGGGGTGGAAAAATGTGTTTGGTAGTGGGATATGATGTGTGTTGGATTTAAACCATTTAAGGACATTTTAGGTAGTTTGTTTTAAAAAATGCATATGTTCTTTTAGAGTAAAAGGATCACATTCTATTACTATAACATTTTAGATTATTAATTTGAGATAAAAGTAGCGTGTTTTGTTAGTTTGTTTTGGACATTCACAATCCTTCTATTCCACACGTAGGTAAGATTATACTTTCAAAGAATTAACTGTTTTCCTTGCTTCCACGAGACTTTCACAATACTTTCAAGAATAACTCTATATGTGATATTTTCTGCCAATACAATCAAAGCATTCATTTCTAATATCGCCAAATATTCAATTTAAAGCCTTGTATAGATGTGCTGTTATTCTTTTTTAATACTTTTTTATCATATTTTCCCCACTTTTGCATTATATGGCGTGATTTAAAATAATTGAAATGCATAACTCGAGTCATAAATTTTATCTTTATTAAAACCGTTCGTCTCGTTCCCATACAATGAAAGTAGTGTTTCTGGAATATTTAATGTTTAAATCAATTTTTTAAAATAATCAGGAAGCTAACAAATAAAGTATTCTATTAAAATTCTGGATCTTGTTTACTGTTCAAACATATAGCCCTCTCGTCAGTAAATTGTAAGATATAACATTTTCATAAACATTCAAATATAAATGTGATGCAAGTGTATATATTATTTTTATTTTAAAAATATCCATAATCTTCTTGAATCTTTACAAACAAATGCATTTACTTGCCTTTTTTTTCAAACATTTAAATCTGGTTTATAGACATTCTATTGTAACAGCTTTCAGGTTTGTGTATTTTGCTTTCCAATAATCAGACCTGTATTTTTAATTCATTTTCCTTCAATTCAAATTAGTATTCCCGAAAGTAGTGTTTTTTTATTTTTACTTTTGTCGAAACTAACTTTTTTCTTTTATAAAAAAGAATACAATTATTTTAGGGACACAAATGTTAAATACATGCCAGAATATATATAAGTCAATGTATGTATGTAGGTTTGTTCTTTATAGTGGACTAAACCATTTATTCGATCATGATGAAAACTCAGGAAATTATTGAGTATGCTTTGATGGTTTGATGGAGAGAATATTTTGCACATTGACACTCATAGAGGACCGCACCCTAAACTTTATTTTTCATATATGAGCTAAATTAAAATTAGTTTAAGCTTTAGCTTATTGAAAATTTAATGGTTCTTGACCAAACTTAGTGCATACATACTTTTTAGCCCATATTTAAATACTAATTTTCGTTGAGCCTCTAATATCCATTCCTTTGTATCATGATTTATACTGAAAAGGATAGATATTTTAAAGTTAATCTCTTGCAGCGATTCAGTCTGGGAGCCCTAAAAGTCGTTTTTGCAAATATAAGATATATACATAAATAGTTTAATCGGTATCGACAGGGAAAATTTTTGTCTTAATCAAACTTGCTGTTTAATAGTTTGATAGTCCATTTTAATATTATATGGGGCATTGAACGTTTAATGTTCATCACTTCGGGCCAACAAATCGTCTCAACAAAGGTAGATAATATATAAAATATGATCATAATTGAAATGCGTAAATGTTTCAAAATTTACATCTTGTACCATTTGTGCAATGCAGCCCTTAATGTCAAGTTAACCATTTTGAACATTGACACGAAATTTTGATTGTTGAATACCTTTTCTTGAAATTTGATTGGTCGGTGGGGTCAAGTGTCAGACAACTTGCTACTTCTTGTTCGTTGTACCTCGTAGAGTATAATATATATAGGTAATACTATTTTTTAAATTCTTTAACTTTCCACTTATTATAATGAAACTGAATCGAGTTTTATTAAAAAAGGCCAGTTTCTGTTTAATGATCTCAAGTCTAGTTTATCAAGGCTTATTGACTTAAACAGCAATCACTTAATCAAGTCAACCTGTAAATTAAATTAATTATATGTGATACTAATTTAAGTAGGTATCTGAATGAATGAGTCAGGTAAAGATTTTATTAGCCATACCAGTGGCTGATTAAGTGATCCAAAGCGGCATAAGATAAAAATATTCTGCTGAACAATATTTTTTGTGTTTTAGTTGGTGGATTTTTTAAGGTTACTAAGTAAATAAATTATATTTCTGATTGAGTCGTATTAAACAATAAAATAGTATTTTAAAAAATGTAAATATTTTTTTTAATGAACCAAAGTCCTTTTGTTATAAAAAAAATCGTCTAGACTCTGATTCGATACATATTACAATCTGAGATCAAATCAGATTACAAAGGCATTCCAAACATGGAAACGACATGTGATGTACTGTGCATGGCCCAATGCCATGACCTTTCTTTTAGCAACAAAACGCTTGAAGCCCTGTGGACCTGTCTGACGTTTCTGTGCAACGTAACCGTGGAGGACCACCAGCGGACATCGTTTCTCCGCTACCTGGCCACAAACGTGTCGGCGGACATGGACGCCAGCAACTACAGCCACTGTATAACTTACCATGCCTTTTTATTTGACACTGTAGCTGGGTAAGTTATGATCTTTTTTAAGAAAGAGTCTTTTTTCAAAAAGCATTTAGTCATG
Organism: Radix auricularia; assembly: GCA_002072015.1. Classification (NCBI taxonomy): domain Eukaryota; kingdom Metazoa; phylum Mollusca; class Gastropoda; family Lymnaeidae; genus Radix; species Radix auricularia. The sequence continues at coordinate 772,822 of MUZC01000644.1, read as the reverse complement.
TCGTGTAAGACACTTTTGTGACAAAAAAAGTTTGCATTAGGATATTGAGTTGAGGAGGGCTTAAAGTAGTGTTTGAGAAAACTTTTACCTTTTGGAAAATTTAGTTTAAATGTTAAATGATACATGTTAAAATAATACATTTAAATGTGATATTGATAAAACGGAAATTATTTTTGAGTTGTTTTGTTGATTAATGTAATCAAATAAAAATATAAATTCCTAGAAATTAATTTTTTTTTTTTTAAATATGAAAGAAAATAAAAACAGAATATTTGTTTAGTAATTAGTTCGCTAACTTAGAAACTATTGAACTTTCTTCATACTTTGATAGGAGAATTTATTACCGATTCACCTTGCAATAAACTAAATATTTTAATCAAATTTCCGAGATAAAACTATGCATAAAAATGTGTAATTGTAAATAGATATTGACTTAGAAAATGATTTATAATTTTAAAATGAATCAAATAGCCATTATATTTATAAAGAATAAGACTTGTTGTTGCTTTTAAATATTTAAGTTCTCTCATGAGTTTGTACAAGTTAAAAAGGCAGCTTTTTAAACATATTTCAAACATATATATAAAAACTTAAAACAATATGTTTTTTTTAATGGGTATTTTGTTTGAAGGTACGCAGCTCCAGTTAAAGGATACTTATCTCCTGTAATTATTCTACTTACCATTATGCATAACACTCTAGTATGCATCGTTTTACTCAAACCACACATGCGCTCTACCGTCAATGGCATCCTTGTTCTTATTGCACTGTCGGACACTATGACATGGGTTTTCGCTCTACCTGTGTACATTTACTTTTACGCCACCGAAAGGGTGCACGAGTGGATCCCATACAGTTGGTGCTACACCATCGACTTGATGGAGTATTGCATCCCGATCATCTTTAACACGGCGTCCATCTGGTTGACAATGACTCTGGGCATACAACAGTACATATGCGTGTGCCACCCCTTCAAGGCCTTGACGTGGTGCACGATGCGCAGAGTCATCTACGGCCTCAGCGCCATCTACTTATTTGCTACGCTTAGCGAAATCCCGACGCTCTTCGAATACTACATCATTGAGACACGTCGGAGGTCACGACTCAACCCCAGTGTGATGGTCTCGGCGTGCGTCAGAAACAGGCGTCCTTGGTTTGCAGATAACTACAGAATGTATAGCAACATCTACTTCGGGTTTAAACTTATCTTCATGGGCCTAATTCCATTCGTGACTCTAATTGTGCTAAACACGCTACTCATCTTCACTATGAGAAAGGCGACGGAGATACGTATCCAGCATCTTAGACAGAACATGGCGATTGAGATGAAGCAGTGGAAAGAAACCAACTCCACGACAATGATGCTGGTCACAATAATGGTTTTGTGCCTACTTGTTTGGGTTCCTATGCTAGTATATACGACAATAGTAATTTTCGCAAATAGCTTAGATAGCTTTGTATTCATTCAGGAAAGATTGGATGTAAGTGTTGTCCATAATTTTAAAAAAAATCTATTAATCATGTTTATATTTTTTAATTAAAAATAAAAACACTTTAATAGGGTATAATTTATCACTAAAGTTTTGTGTGTGTGTGTGTGTGTGTGTGTGTGTGTGTGTGTGTGTAGTTGTTGCATTTGGGATCTCCTTTTAATATGCTGAGTCGATTAAATTGTCATTTAAATAAGGATTTTTTTTTACATCTAACACTAATTTATTAATTATCGTTACATGACAGATAATTCGTATAAGTATTAAAAGTGAAGAATATTGTTTAATTTTAGAATAGAAGACTTTTAAATGTTTTAAAGACTTTTATTTTAAACATTTAGTTATTACCCAAGTTATTTTTTAAAAAAATAAGGTGTAGGCTTGCTTATTTTTTTCCTAGAAATTAGGGGATCGAAATGTAAATCAAATATAATAGCAAACGAATATAAATTACTTTTTTTTTAGAAAAAAAAAAATAACATTAATAATTTACGATTAAGTTACAAAAAGACTGAGCTTTTTTTTTAAATTAATTGAATTATTTAAACTTTACATGAAATATCAGTTTAATGTAATTATACAGGTTCTGTCATAGTACCGACCATATATTGTAAAGGCATAATGTTTTTGAAAATAACCCTTGAAATAATTAAGACTTATGTATTTACATCTTATGAACACATTAAGAAAATCACATTATCAAAAATACATCGAATGATATTTTTCACCCTTTTGTTTTTCTGAGACTCACATGTTTATTTATTGAAATAATAATACATTACAATATAATATTGCGATATTTTTATATCACAATGTGTACACCTTTGCCAACAGTGACTAAATAGATAAAAAGTTATGCTATAAAAATAATAAATGATTTTGACAACAAGAGTTTACAATACTGTTTAAAGGTATAATTGTTGATAACATTATATCTGCGAGCTTCAACTCATCAAGCTGTGTTATAGAAAAATTACTATTTAGAGAATTAAATATGAACTCCATCATTACTTTTTTAAGTGTCCCTAGAATTCAGTTTTATTAGCATAAAATTATTATATTTAATGATAAACAACAACAAAAAATTACAACCACACGTATTGAGCTCTTTCAAAAAAAAAATAGCTTCAATTAACATTACTGTTGATAAGCGCAGACTGTTCTAATGACAGAAAAAATATACCATAATCGATATTTATTGAGAATGCTTTTTTCCTCAAATAAAATAAAAAAGGTTAATTTAAAAAAAAAAAAGAATTGGCCTCTATGGTGTTCAGAACACTAGTACTATCATTTAGCAGACTGTTATCCGAAAAAAAAAAGAATAGGAGACCCTGGCGTGAACCCCAACAGTGGTAACGGCAAGTGCTAGTTAGGTCACATAAGAAAATATTTGCGTCGCAATGGATAGTAACTAGCATATTGAATTATTCATGTTTAATATTTACATAATTAATATGCAGACATAATAATTTATTTTATCGATATTTTTCAGATATTGATTCTTTTCATCAACCTCTTTGTCCAAATCAGCAGCCCACTCAACTTTTACATCTACTGCAGTATGAGCAAGAAGTTCCGTAACACATTGAAAAGCCTACTTAAATGCCATAAGATGCCCTAGATCAAGGGTACTTAAAAATGTAGGCTGTAAATGGAAAACAATAAATTACAACCGTAAAGTGAAACCGAACCTGCCTGATGGTGACATTACTGTTTTAGAGGTTTATATTTGATTACTTTCTCTTTCTTTTAAAATTCTAAAAAGTAACATTAAAAGCCCCACTTTGAAATTATAAAATAAATACTCATTGACATCATGTTAATTTTATTTTCTTTTGTTGTTTTTTAAAAGGAATTATTGGGACTAAGAGATTCATATATATACTTTTTTTTTGTTATTTGAATTATGCAAAAATAGTTTTTTCCTTTTTTTTATTTTTTGTTCGACTTTTTAAATATATTTTTGAAGACAAAACTTTTTATTGAAAATGTTCAATGCAACCATTATCAAGTAGTCATTCAAATTTGCACTTTAATGGAAAAGTCAGGGCAAAATCCGATGTACTTACAATAAACACTGTAAATCAGGCTATTTCGTAACATGTCAGAAAATTATTGCCAAAAGTGCGATGGGGGTTCCACGCATTACCCAACCCGCCTAACTATTGTCTAGTTAGGTACCCATTCAGAGCTTGGTGACTCGGGGACTCCTAAGACCCTGGGAACAAATCCTCGCCTTCGCGTTGATTTGAACTAGTGACCATCGGTTTGACAGTCGAGAGCGCTACCACTCGACCACATAAATGAAAACAAATGAATCAAAGCATTGGGCTGAGAATTTCAGATTTTGTTCAATCAACGAATAAATATCCAATTCACGATGGAATTCAGCACTTGCAATATGACGCCATGTTTTGCTTCAGAGCGAATTTTGGGCTGAATACTTCACATCTGCGCAGAAAAGTTATCGATAATATACTTACATATGAAGACTTATAAAACATTTGGACGAAGCTGTGAATGCGGTCGGTAACTTCCTCCAAAAAAGAGATGCTGCTATGCTGGATGTGGAACCATCAGAAATTCCAGACCATTCGATTAACAATATCCGTGTGAAAATAATAAGTAGTGTTTGAAAATTAGTGTTCTTAAGCCATTTGTAGTGAATTTCGTGCTAAAGAAAAAACATGCAATTTATTAAATTAGTAGTAAGACCGACGAGTATAAGGAGTGAGAATTATTTGCATGCTATGTATTAACAAATAAAAAATCAGAAATAAGAGATCAGTAGCTTACGATTGTTTGCAAGCCCAAGTTGCACATATTTCAGCTAATCAAGATGCAATTCCAACCAGTCATAATTGAAGATAATAAATCGTCATGAAAGCTGAGTATAAAGGCATAAAAATTATATGGAGAATCATCGGGTTACGACTGTTCCGACTTTCTCTGTTTAGGTGGTTACGAACGTAACTCCATATTTTTTGTTAAAATATATTACCCGTCATCCCGTCTTTTTTTTTTTTTTTTTAAAGCTAATATTTATTTCAAGTCATGTGGCAATGAATCAGTTAGTGTCTATCTTCGAAAAATGCTATTAACTTTAATTAACTTTTACAGTGTTTTGGCTAATTCTAATTCTAATTCTGAAAACACCCTAGATAAAATCAGACCTGCCACACAAACCCATGCAAATAAAAAATCTAATAATATTGCCAATCAAAACACTCTTAAAACTCTAATAATTAATTTCACAAGCATAAACAATAAAATTCCAGATTTAGAACTTCTTATAACAACAGAAGAACCAGACATAATTGCTGTTTCTGAAACTTGGTTGAACCCAAACATATATAACTCTAAAAGTTTTAGCATCAATTATAATATATTTAGAAAAAATAGAGCAGACAACCATGGTGGCGTCCTACTTGCATTAAAATCAATTCTCATAGAAGAAGAAATTAACACACAACCAAAATCTAGTATAGAATCTGTTTTTTGCAAAATAGTTACACCAAATTCATTACCCTTTTTATGTAGGCAGTATATATAGGCCACCAAATACAAACAAAGATTACATGAGGAATCTCTGCAGTCAACTAATTTCTATTACAGAAAATCATAAAAATGCTGTGATTTGGAATATGGGGGACTTAAATCTTCCATATATAAATTGGAAAAAACTATACAATTGATAGCCACCAAAAATAATAAAGAAATTAATGAACATTTCTTAGACACTATAAACAACATAAACCTAGAACAGATAGTAAAAAAAGCAACTAGGAAAAACAAAATACTAGATTTATTCCTAACAAACAGACCAGGACTAGTAGTAGACTGCACAATAATTCCTGGGCTGTCTGACCATGATATTGTTAGGGTAACCAACACAATAAAAACTAAAATAAATAAGATGCCTAGAAGAACAATAAATCTTTGGAATAAATGCAACTTAATAAAATTACACCAATCAGCTTCTAATTTCCAACAAAATTTCCTAAGTAAATTCAGCATAGTAAGCCCTGTAGAAGAAATATGGAAGGAAATAAAAACAAATCTAAAAACCATAATGGATCAGAATGTTCCAACAAAAATAACTTCAAATACAATTAATAAATGTTGATTCAATATTAAATTTAAAAAGTATTGCAAACTAAAGGAGTATTTATTTAAAAATTTAATGCTACCTATTTAGAAAGGATACACAAAAAAATACTTAAAAATTAAACACTTGACACAAAAACTTAGCCGTAACCTCCAAAATAATTATATAAACAATGTGATAACTAACGATAACAAAATGGAGCCTTCAGGTATAGCCACACTAAAAGGCTCAAATAACAAAACCTATAATGATAATGAGACTAAAGCTAATATCCTTAACACATATTTTGCATCATCATTTTCTGCCTCAGGCGACAAGGAAATTTCAATAAATTTAAATAGAATGGAAGAAATAGGTAACATAGCTGTAGATGAGATAGGTATACATTTACTCCTAAAAATCTTTAAAATAAACAAAGCTACTGGCCCAGATGAATAACCTGCAAGGTTTTTAAAAGAATTAAGCAATGAACAGTCCCCAATCCTTGTAGTTCTCTTTCAAGCCTCTCTAAACCAGGATAAAGTACCCCAGGATTGAAAATTAGCCAAGGTAACGCCACTCTTTAAGAAAGGTAATAAGTCCGACACTGGTAATTACAAACGTGTATCACTTACTAGTATCACCTGTAAATTACTAGAGCACATAATATATAGCAGAATAGTCAACCACCTTGACAAATATAAAGCCCTATGCCCACACCAACATTGCTTTAGGAAGAACAGATCATGTGAAACACAATTGATAGGTCTAATAGATGATCTATCAAAAGGCTTAGATAATAATGATCAAATAGATACAATATTACTAGACTTTTCAAAAGCATTTAACAAAGTTCACCACCTTAGTTTACATAAAAAACTTAAATACTTTGGAATCTCATGTCCCTTACATCACTGGATCCAAGATTTCCTATTGGGTAGGGAGCAAACTGTAATTATTAATGGATCTAAATCTACACCAATAAAGATTAACTCAGGGGTTCCACAAGGAACTGTCCTAGGTCCCTTACTATTTTTATTTTATATAAATGACTTACCCAGCAATATGTCAACAGGAACTAAAGTTAGGTTATTTGCTGATGATTGTATAATCTATAGAACAATCAAGTCAGAACAAGATAGCACAATTTTACAAAAAGACTTAGATGAATTAATAAAATGGGAAACTAACTGGAGTATGTCCTTTCACCCAGAAAAATGTCAACTGCTAAGAGTAATAAAGAAAAAGAAACAAATAATTTCAAAATACTTCATTCATGGAAAAGAACTAACACAAACAAAAGATGCAAAATATATAGGAGTCATAATAAATGAGAAACTATCTTGGAACCCCCATGTCAATGAAGTTATTAAAAAATCAAATAAAACCTTAGGCTTTATAAAAAGAAACTTTTACAAATGTAACAAAGATATAAAACTAAAATGCTACCTCACCCTGGTGAGACCTATACTAGAATATGCATCTTCTGTATAGGACCCATCCACCAAAGAAATATTGATAAGTTAGAAAAAATCCAAAAAAGAGCTGCCAGATTCATTACTGGATGATATTCAAAACTGACAAGAGTTACACCATTAGTTAAATCAATAAACCTTTAAACACTGGAGGATAGAAGAAGCAAGGGTAAATTAGTAATTATACATAAGGCAAATAATTATAATTTAGAAATACAACACAAAGATAACTTAATACAACCCTCAAATAGACATAAAGATAAAAACACCTTTCTTATTCTATATGCAAGAACAAACACATACAAGTTTTCTTTCTTTCCGTCCGGTATTCGGGCGTGGCTTGGGTTGCCTGAATATACCAGGAAAGCCAACACTTTATCATCATTTAAAACTCTAGTAAGAATACAGGACTAAACACAAACCATAGAAATACGTAGGACGCAATAATCTTCTGCACTGAAGGAGCGTCTGTAACATATAAGATAATGTGGTAATGAATTGTTTTATTTTTATATTCTTATTTATGTCATTAACCGTTACATATTTTAAAAGTACTGTAGGAACGATACTTTACTTTATGTAAATATATTTAGTATATTTACCATTTTATTTAGTCCCTTCTGTACAATTATTCTTTATAACTTTTCAAAACTAAATAATAAATTGAAAATTTTAATTAAAAAAGATGTATTTACTTTTTTAAAAATCTATTGTATTCATAAACTGCAGGTTGCTGATTTTAATAACCATATTCCTTACAATGCTCAGCTATAAACACATCTTTTCTAACTAACGTTGTATGATCAACCAGATATGAAAAGAGCTTTCGCTATTGTTGAAAGAAAAGATTCAACCTAATTACCATCCTCGCACCCCATTTCCCATACTAACCAATTGAAGAGTTCCAATAACTACTATAGTATGCCCTCACACATTTTTGGTGCCTAATTCGCAACCCCGCATAATCGTGGGTTAGGCTTTTAACGTTATCGCATTGTACGTACTGTATTATTACCGTATAGGTTCCGACTGTATTTATCAGGGTAAGCTTGCCTTTAGATATGCTACATTTTCTGACAATTCTAATGAACATGCTGTATTCATAGAAAATGACTTAACTGTACAATAATACGTTATTGGCACATATGCTGTGCTTTGTTTTTATCCTCCTATAATCATGTTTATTTTGATTAAAATATTGTTGCAGTACAAATTTAAAAAGTATTTACATTATCATTATCACAAAAGTGAAATACTTAAGTGCATGCCGTTTAACTACATTTTTACTAAAATAGTGAGAAAGAGTGTCCTTATAAAGTGTTTTGGGAGCATTTGGTATGTAATCTGTTGTAAAAACCGCAACTAATTAGGCGTTTTTTCTCTAATTGCTGGGGTTTGGGAGGGGTTTAAAGAATGTAACCCCCGCAAATACCAAAGGTAGTAATGCATTGTGAACTTTGCTGATGCACTAAAGGATTCACGCTACTGGGTAGATCTTTAGTTGGCTCATTAATATTTACTTCACTATAGCGGCCTGATCGTGCTGGTGTTGCCGCCTATCGCTGACAAAATTTCATCACAAAAAATGCATTTTGCCGCGTCTCTGTAAACTCGTTTTTTTCTGTGATGCCACACGGCTAACGTCATAATCAACTTTAAATTTTGTGACTATTTAACTTTAAAAACTGAAAGATGTGGGGGCATTATTAAAATAAATGTTTGGACAAGTCAAGCACGTGTTAATAAACACACAAAACACAAGCGAATTGAAAGGGTGTGGCTTATAGGTATTTAGGAGTAGAGGTGGATAGATTAATTTGACTTGTCTCAATCGGTTTGCGAATTTCAAAGCAAAGCTAGAAGCAAAAAAGAATGAAATGCATAGAGATGAAAAAGTCTCTGTTTTGTTTTTAATAAATTTCGGCAGAGGAGTTTTGTTTTTTCTTATATGATTCACTCAAAGAACCAAAACCTTTTTGTTTTTGCGATTGGTATTTCAAGTTCAGAGAAAAAGAGATGTATGAAATAGTAATAGACTGTAGACTTTCGTGAGCGTATTTAATTTCCTATTAACAGATATTTCTCCTTGACAATAATTATTTCTCATTAGATGTAGATCTACTTCAAACTTAATATTTTAAACAAAAATGTTCATTTTATCAATTGTTTTGCCAGCCACAATGTAAACACAAAAAAGAACCATGCAGCCACTTTTCACGGATACACGGGCATAATTTTACAACCCAGGTAATTGCCGGACAATTAGTACACAAGGTTCCCGGATGCCCCCTGACTGGCCTAGTTCGGATGTGACATGGCAGATAGAACACTTTGAACAGAATATAACATTGATTAATAATAAGAATTATTCTTGCAGTAGGTTGTCTTCTTAAGTATTGCTTTAATTATAAATGTCTCATTGGATAAAGCGTTAAAAGGTTGTAGATTTATCAATTATGCTTAGGTTATTAATTAACATTCTGCTTGTAAAACCATTCTAACTGTATACTACATTTGGAGTAAAAATCTTACTAACATTTGAGTGACAGCAGGTTTTGTAATATTTTTTGGCCTATTTTCAAGACGATGAATTAAATATTTAATCATATAGGTTTCAATTTGAAAATGTATAGATTTTTACGTGGTTTTCAAATGATTAGCTCGCCTCTTACACCAAAATGAAAGTTTTAATTAAAAACTACAGGTTTTTGACAAAAGTGAAAAGGAGAGGGTGTTTAAATGCCTTAGTGAGTGAGGGAATTATCTTCCATTTGTCAGAACCTCTTCAGCTGCCTGCACACTAAGCTCTAAAAGAGTGGGATTTTTTAAAACTAATTTTAAACTATTTGAGTGTTATGTGAACGAGCAAAATAAAATAGATTGAAGACATTTTTTAATACAAAAAGTCAATTTTTAGGTTATATCCTGACTGAAATCATTTTTTTAAAATTCTAAATAATTGACTTTTTATTTCTTTAAAACAATTTATGAATAGAGCACAAATTATCAAGTCTGGACAGTTTCGTTTAGAAATTCATAAAATAGCCAGTTTTCCGTCTAAACAAATTTTTAAAGATCTGTTTAATTTTATTTTAGTTGAGTCTACTTTGTTGCAATAATCTCAATAATCTAAAAATTTAATTTAACACAATTTTGAAAGATATTACTCCTTCTAGATCTACCTGTTTAACAAAAACATCATTTTGCGAAAACATTATCTTACCATAGTAGTACGTTATAATTTTTTTTTAAAATAGATTCAAATATTATATGGTAATAAGGAATTGTTTGGCATAAGGAAAGTGAATTTGGTGGCCCTAAATGTAATAGAAAATAAACAAACATATGGAAAGATTCTTGTGCGAGGCTCCAACTAATTATGAGTCTAGTAGAATGTCTTGGCTGCTGCCTAGTTGTGCCTAAGCCTAAATCAGGCCCCAACATATTCTATGTAACAATTCGTAAACATTTATGTTAAAAATGACCTTGCAATTGTCCCATTCCAGACCCTGTATGTTCTATTAATAGATTTCGATCATAGAGGAATATGACTTATGCGCTTGAACTGAAATGATACTCCACCCATTCAAAAAACTAATTATCGCAGCCAAATGGTTGGATTTTGTTAGTGACCTAGTAGCATTTGTTTGGCTCATGCAATTTTAATGTTCATCGTTGTTTGAGGAGCTTCATGGCTTTTTACAGAAATATGGAAATGTTATTTTTTTCAATCTACATAAAGGATTGTCAATTATTTTGTATGCGACATATTATTATGGAAGACATTTATTTTTGGTACAAAGTTATTGGGTTTCTCTAAACAAGAGTACAAAAAAAAACAATCAACAAAATAAATTTCCTTTTACATATTAAAAAACAAAAAAAATTATGTATAGACATAGTTTTTTGATGAATCATCCCTTAAAGATTAATAGACGAATGCAATGAGTGAAACATAATACGTTGAACGTTTAAATAAAGATTAATAGTTACAAATTTATGTAATTTTGTTTTTATAGTTATTCATTCGATTTAAACCTTTCGGAACAAATGTTCTCTTTGGACCATGATAACGATGACACTGACCTTTAAATGGCAATGACTGTTTTTAGGTTGTGAAATCTGTTATCTGCCCTCGGAATAGTTGTATTTTGTAGTGACATGGTGAGTGCTAGTTTAAAATACGATTTTATGAAGTCATTTTTCTTTGAATAGTACTAAAAATGTATTTGAGTCCCTTAGGTAATTTATTTTTAAAGCATAAATATTTATATAGAGCAGAAAAATGACGAGTTGTGTAGCTACATTCTAGTTCACTAAATTTACAGATTATTAATTTGACGTAAGAGCATGTGTTTCGCTACTGTGTTAATTCATGGAGATCAAATCTGTTTTATTCCACATATTGGTAAGAGTATACCTTGAAATATCATTATCAGTGGTGGTAAGACCCATGTGGGGCTCTGGCATGCTCCACCATATACTTCCATTTCGATCGGTCAATGGCATTCCTTCTCCATGCTCGAACCCCCAGCTGGTGTTGGTCAATTTCCACATCTCCGATCCACTCCAGTCTTGGGCGTCATATGTGTCGTCTACCCCCTGGTTTCTGTCTGTAAATATTTTTTCGGCTCTTTATATTCTAGCATTCTTTCAACATGCAATCTCCTGCATATTCTTCCATTTTAAAACGTGTGACTTTAGGTGGATCTTTTTACACAAGATAAAGTTCTTGGTTTGTACAGATTCTCTTGATATTTTCTATCACAGGGTCATATATTTTCCGGCAGATTTTCCTCTCCTAGTGTTAAGCAGGTTCTCTGCCTTTTTGGCTAAGGTCCAAGTCTTAATAGCGTACTGGTCTTATAGTTGTAGTGTATATTATTTTTATTGTTCCTTTGAGAGGTTTTTGCTTCTCTGAAGTTTTTGTAAGATGAAGTAGTTGCGGTTGCCTGCTGTTAACCTTTCTTTAACCTACACAATTATTTTATTGGGTTCGTTTAAAGTTGCCCCTAGGTATTATAAAGTAGGTAATCTCTCTAATTTGTGTTTATTTATATTGACATTGTAATCATTATGGATATTTAGTGATAAAAATAGGTTTTACGTCTTTGGTTCGTTAACAATGAGAACAGCTTCGGCAGAGTTATTTTTTAGTTCCTTGAATGCTTTAACTATATCATTCCTGTTTTTTACCCAGTAGCGCTCTATCATCTGCATACGACAGGTACTGAAGTTATTGGCAATACAATGTTCCTGGTGGTCTTTGTTCTGTTATACCTAGCTGGAAGTAGTTAGTTATGGTTCTGATGGAACGGACATGTATGTGTCTAATGATTTTCTCTAGTCTGATGTTGAATAGCATACATGATAGTGAATCTCCTTGTCTGAGATCACGATCAACTGTGAACTCCCTAGAGTAATCACCCTGTAACTTGACTCTATTTACCTTGAAAGGTTCCACTGCATTCTTCTCGTTAACAAAAATGTTTGCAAATAATATGATATAATTCCAAGACTAACTATATACGATATATTTCTGTTTTTGTTTTTTGAACTCAAGTCATCAAGCCATAAGCCAATTAATCAAGTCAAAAGGTTTATTCAATTCATTAATATTAGGTCTGTTTACGATTAATTTAAATTTAATCATTATATTTTTTAAAAAAAGAATGATTAATTACTCGTTAATTTCGAATAGAGCCAAAAAGTAAAATTTATTATGTCATAAGTAACACTTATTTAAAGTCCTTGTTAAAAATCTAAATACCGCTGGAATGGTTCCATTGTGTCATGCTATGATGAAAACTACACAAAAAGACAAGTTATTTGACATTATTTGGTTCTTGTGATGAACATATTTAATGGAAACTAGATACGATTCGCGTGGGATACGCCGCCGACTTACTCATAGATAGTACAAAGAAAATGTGTGTGTGGGAGAGATGCAAACACACAGTCGCACGAATAAAACGGGAACAACGTGAATAAACGTTAAAGGGACAGCGGAAGCATTTTTGAGAAATATTTCAGACCTCGCCAGCAAATACTCTTGCAGTATACAGGTACTTAGAGCATTGTTTAGAGTGTATGTCTACGTTTCTGAGAACAGCAGAGACCTCGTCGCTGTAGTTATCCCAATGATAGGAAACAAATATGCAGATGTGTTTCCAAGCAAGAAAGCAACAACTTCGTCTGTGATCTTTTCCCAGAAATATGCTACGGATAGAAAAAGACGGGTACCTGATGAAGGAATGGGTGTAATATTGAACGAAGCTCCCCCATACGCCATGAAATATACGCGAATGGATGATTATATTCACTAAGAAAGGGGCAGGGAACGGAAAAAGACATTTTTTTTTTACATTTTGAATAATATGTTGCCGCATAGGTTTAACCTAAGCCCTTCTGCATGTCAGGCGGATTGAATAACCAATACACTTTGTAACACATGTACTTTGTGAAGGAACAACGAAATTGAAAACAAAAAGCATCTCTGGTCTGAAGTCATTCCCCACCCACCCACTACCTTCGATAGCAAACCTTTAATGTTGATTAGTTGACCACAGCAAGATTCATTGGTCATGCTTGTTAGCACATACTTGTTTTCTTCGGCAAGCGTGAATGTTTCCCCCCATATTTGGGCTAAGTAAAGAATTATAAGTACAAAATATAACTAACCAAGCTGAACAATCATTCATATGGAGCTGATGTAACTGGTATGCAAAAACTGTCTATGCAAGGAATGACATCGCATATCGGTGTTCATTAAGTGTCCACTGATGTAGAGACTTAACGGATTCAGAAACTTTCATCTTCATTTTGTAACGCAGTTAATCATCAGCTTCCGTCATTTTCAGTCTCTGAGTCGGACTACATTAAAGCCATTAGCTTAATACGCTTTTCATGTAGTTTGATAAGTAGGTGAAGTATTAGAAACATGTTAGGCAAAATTTATCTAAATTTAGAACATTTCCATATGTCTATAGTGTACAAACAAAATGATCGTTTAATTGTAAGGAAATTTATTATTTATTTTCCGCTTATTTGTTAAAATGTTTTTGGTTTAATTTTTGACTTCCAATAACTTGTATGCAATTGTTCGATTTGTCATTTAAAATAATTGAATCGTTAAAATGTTGTAACGATAAATCGAACAATTAATGGTTAATTTTCCTAGCACAAATGAATATACGAAACTGTTTTAAGTTAGTATCTCAATAAGTAAGTCACGTCTATATTTTATTTGTCCAACCAGAATCTGATTAAGTAATCTAAATCGTCATGAGAGACATTTTTCTTTTAAAAATTGTAAATAAATCCGAATTAATCTCAAAATGATTCATTTGTGCTAAGGTTTCTGTTTTAAAACGTGTGTATTTTAGATGGTTACTAAGCAAATAACTTTAGTACTGGTTTAGACGTACTTGAAAAATATAATAAAAAAGCCTAATTGCTCTTTTTAAAAAAGTAAATCATTAAGTCTCCGGCTCTATACAAAGATCTAATTTAAGATCAAAGAAGTGGACAAAATTGTTTCCACCATGGACCCGATATGTACAGTACAGTGCATAGCACAATGCATGGATCTTTCTTTTAACAACGAGACACTGGAAGCCCTGTGGACCTGTCTGACGTTTCTGTGCAACGTAACTGTGGAGGACCACCGGCGGACATCGTTTCTCAGCTACCTGGCCACAAACGTGTCGACGGACATGAACGCCAGCAACTACAGCCACTGTGCAGCTTACATTGCCTTTTCCCTTAATACTGTTGTAGGGTAAGTTTAAATCTATTAAAAAAATTGCTTTCCTTTTTAATATATTTTACGATTTTAGGTAGTGTAGTGTAAGAAGTGTAAGATATTATTGTTAGGAAATATGCTGCATTAATCGAGGAAAAGACATAAAATTTTAATAGCAAGATAAATTTTTGGTTAGGTGTCTTTGGGATATAGATGTAAGAGAATGTTTCTTTTTAAAAATGTGAAATGAGTATTTTTATTTTCCAGATTTTTTGTTAGTTAATCCAGCACATTTTAGAAATAAAATTCCTTGAAATCACACCTTTGAAACACAGTATGAACTAAAATAAAAATACAGAATCTTTGTTTTATTAATTAGTTCGAAAAGAAAGGTAACTTAGAACCAATTAAACTTTCTTCATTTCATTTACATTAACTTGAGAAAATCTTTATCCTCTAATAATTATTGAACTAGCTTTTCTCTTTTTAAAATATAAGACTTGTTTTGGGTTATAAATGTCTCAGTTCTGTTATGTCCATATGTAATTAATAAGCCATTTTCCAAACATTTTTTGAAATAAAATATGAATTCTGTTCTTATTCGCTATGTTTTTTTAAAGTTACGCCGTTCCAGTTAAAGGATACATATCTCCGGTAATTATTCTACTGGCCATCATTAATAACACTTTGATCTGCATCGTTTTACTGAAATCGCACATGCGCTCTCCCATCAACATCATCCTTGTTTTCATTGCGCTGTCTGAAACTTTGCTATGTGTTTTCCTTGTTCCGGCGTATATTTACTTTTTCTTCACCGAGAGGGTTCACGAGTGGATTCCTTACAACTTGTGCTACGTAATTAGAGTCCTCGAGTATTACATGCCAATCATCTTCATCACGGCTTCCAATTGGTTATACATGGTCCTGGCCATCCAGCGGTACATCTGCGTGTGCCATCCCTTCAAGGCCCGGACCTGGTGCACAATGCGCAATGTAATTTACAGCATCAGCGCCATCTATTTATTTGCCACGCTTAGCAACATACCGATATTTTTCGAAAACTATTTCATCAAGACAAGTCGCAGGTCACGACTCAACCCTAGCGTCATGGTCTCGGCCTGCGTCATGACCTTGCGCCCCTGGTTTAAGGAAAACCTTAGACTTTATTACATCTACCACTTGTTTACACGTATCTTTAATGACCTACTCCCGGGCTTGTCTCTAATTGTGTTAAACACGCTACTGATCTTCAACATGAGGATGGCGATGAAGAAACGCACCCAGCTGCTTAGACAGAATAAAACGAGCGAGGTAAAGCTGTTGAAAGATACCAACTCAACAACAATGATGCTTGTGACAGTAATGCTCTGTTACCTGCTTGTGGGTGTTCCTATTGCTGTTGTTTCGACATTATTCTTTGTCGAAAATATCTTTGATATCTATATTTTTACACAGGAAACATTAGATGTAAGTTTTTTCAGCCTTTATTTAATTTAAATTATTAATTGTGTCAGTTTTCTAAATAACTAGGTTTTTCTATATTGAAATTAAAGGCTTTATATTAATTTGTGATTTAATTTTTAAATTAATGAGGCAATTGATTTCACAAAGTGAAAGCGAAATTACTTCAGAGAAGAAGGCGTTAATTTTAACATTTCATTCATTATATTGTGATTTGAAATTTTTTTTTAAGTTACGCAGGCTTGTATTATTTATTTCATTTTGATTTAAGTCGTTTCTTAAACTAATTATATATTTTTAATCCAATAATATGACAACGGGGTAAAGCAATTATATCAGATTACGAATATACATTGCTTCTTTTTAACATTTAATTAGTTGTAGCTATCTAATGAAAATCCTCTAAAACTATACCTATTAAGGTAAAAACTAAACCTTATCACAACATATCAGTTTAAGGCATACGTACTAAAACATGCCTATCACAGTGCCGACCTTAAATTTCGAAGGAAATAAACGACAATTTGTCTTTAAAAATTACCTCTAAATTATTGAAGATGTATATATTTAATGGCTATAAACATTTTAAAAAATCAGAATATCAACAAATCGAATGAAAATGTTTTTCCATTACTTTTACCCTTCAGAGAGGTACATTGTGTTTTTGCAATAAATATATACTATATTCTGATATTATACTTTATGTTATGTTTAGAGGCGTAACAACGACTTCGTATCGGGCAGTTGCCATGGGCACCAAATGGTAATCCTTCTACTCATTCAAATTTAGTGTTAGCCTTCCTTTTGGATTTTTAAAATATTTTGGTTATGTCAATAAAAAATCTATTTCCTCAAGAGTGGCTGGGTGATGTAGAATTGTTTAGAATTTTAAAAAAAATGAAAAATGAAATTAACAACAGAAGTTTATTAAAGCGGGATAAAATACAATAGTTGATATAATGATCTCAACTGATTAAACATTTCTCGTATCACTGAGATATTTGTGAGCTTTAACTTTAATAAAGTCTAATTTTTTCCCATAAAATATTTTGCTTCTAGCTAAATTCGATTATATAAAGAAGAATCAAAGTCATTCCAAATAATTCACACCTTAAATTTTGAGGAATAATTTATTTCATTTTTTTTCTAAATTTTGAATAATGCTTTTTTATTAAATTTCTATGTCTATAAAGTTGAGATATTTTTTTAAAAAATATTTTTAATAACGTAACCTCTTTTTGTTTTAGGGTAGGGACTCCATTTTTTCCATTATTACATTCTCGGGCTAGGTAGACCCTGGTGGCGCCCATCCCTCCACAGGCCAGTGAAGGACTTTCTTAGCGCTAGACAGTTCTCAATATTTTTAAAATGGCCTTAACATGGGCTCATCCGACACGCCTCAGCTTGTGAGGCCAACGCACTATTGAGTTTGGATTATTTTATTTTTAATATGATTTCCAGCTTTTAAAAATATATTGAATCCACCACTTACTTCTTATGTGTCCTCAGAATAATTTTTATTAAGATCAATTTATTAAAGACTTTAAAATTTCAAGGTCACCGTTAAAAATTTTGAGGATACTCATCACCACAATACGAAATGTGCGATTTCATTATAAACTAGACACACTTAATATTACTATGAATTAGGATATACCGTTCAAATGGGAACAAATACAAAGTCAAATGTTCTAAAAAGACAAAAGGATGTGTTGATTTTATGGAAAATTGTTTTTCAACGCATTAACAAAATCTAGTAAAATGTTTGAATAGGTTGACCTCTTTGTGGTGTACAACATGTATATCATCGGGGTGTAGGATGTTGTTTGAAGGTAAGATTAGGCTAACCTGGCTGGCAACGTGGACTTCCAGAAGTTTAGGTGCTAGTATGTTATATATGGTTACAATTACTCTACAGATCTTAAACATGGAATAGGTTAAAGATGCGATGTTGATGTTTTAAACCAATGCACCCGTTGAGGTTCGGGTAATCCGAAGTAACAATTTGGTCAACATCACAAGAAAACAGTAAATGCTAGCTTTTAAAACCTAGAGTACCATTAAGGATTTACTAATAACAAGCTCAAAGAATTTTGCGAGCGTCAGCTTTGGGGAAATCCTACCACAAGAAAACACCTTCTGTTGGCATCTTTGATCCTCCTATCAAACCTTGGTCATTTGTCAATATGCTGAGCAAGAGAGGTGATGAGTTTTTAGCAAGTCTAGGTAGGCCATCCCGCCCTTTTTTGGTCAGTTAATTTTCATGAAGATACCTCGGGTTTTGAGTAGAAACAATATGATTTAAATATTAACCCAATATCCGACAAATCTGTTAGGACTTATCTCAGGAGATCTTTCGAAATTTCTTGTTATTTTTGTTGCACAGCTTAGCATGTCTGATTCATACGAATGTTGCTTAGACACTTTTATAACAAATCATTTATAGCAATCACAGATGTACGTATTTATTATCTTATATAAATCTTAAATTTAACTCTGTTTTTAAAACAGTTACATTAAATTGTTTGTTTAATGAAGACAGGGGGTGGGAGAATGCACACAAACATCAGCGCGAAAAAATTAAAACAATACGTGTGGACTTCGGGGTTACCATCGACCCAGGAAAGCATTGTTGGTCTCCAGACATTCGCATTGCAGTTAGTTACCTCCCTCACTGACAACCCACTTTGCGAACCATAAACTGTAATTTGGTCAACCATAGGGCTGTGTCATTGGTCATGCTTGTTTACTCGCAACTTCTTCTTATTCCAATCTTGGTGAATTATTGATATATATTATAAATTATCATTAAAGAAGGCTTAGTCCAATTTCAATTTTTTACGTATTCCAATCGATAGTAACTATTTTATTGAATTCGTCTCTTTAATATTTAAATAACTTATATGCAAATTTAATTAATTTTTTGTATTCGTTCATTTCAGATGATTTCTCTTTTCTCCAACTTCTGTGTCACGCTTTGTAGCCCAATCAATTTTTACATCTACTGTGGTATGAGCAAGAAGTTCCGTGATACGTTCAAAAGTCTGGTCACGTGCCAACAAATGCCCTAGGTCATGGGTACTCACAGAAATGTACACTCTAAACATAAAATTATTAAATTTCCACCGTAAAATGAAACTTAAAATTGAGTGATAACCTCATTTTCATTTGATTTATCCATTATTTGCCCCTATTTTAATATCAACGTTTTGTCTTTTCTGTCTGTACGTCTGTTGTGGTCCCACACGTTGAAAATAATGACTCTCTTTCCGTGAATCAATCGAGCATAAAACTTTTTAACATAGCCTTTTTTTCCTAAAAAATGCATACTTACATATAAATTAAAAGGAACAATATAATATCACCCAATATGAAAAAGTTAAAACCCATGAAATATTTATTAACTTTTTTAAATATCCAATTTTTATCGTTAGCTTTAACAGCCATGACATTTTTCGTCACATAAACTATTGTAACTATGCGAAAGATCATTCTTTTAAGTTGTTTGAAACAAAGCTTTATAAGGTTTATTATCCTGGTGTAAAGACAGGCTTGCAATTGGGTGAGTCAGCAGTGGAGCTTAGGAAGCAAACAGAGGAATAATAACTTGAAGGTATTGTAATGAACATCAAAAGAGGAAGATGAAGTCAGCAGGTCACAATAGTTTGCAAGGTCAAACTGCAATGAATCTTAGAAAATCAAAAGCAAACTTACCAGCACTGATTTTGAGATGAAGTCCGTTTACCAGATGTTTCTATGGGTAAATTGACCGATCATAGTTCACGAATTTTCCAGCCAAATGTCTAAATTATGAAATCGGTCGAACAATTTACAGCAATTTTAGCCAGTTCCAGATATTTACGGCTGTCATGTCAATTTAAACTGTGTCCGATGTCGTGATTTCCCGCAACATGTCGAGATACGTTTTTAAAACTTATCATATTCCTTAACAATATCTACCTGAACATTTAAACAAATGTAGCGTCGAATTTTTTGGATCGTTATAAACTCTCACCAAGTTCGAAAAATTACACATTTCTCCTCTAAAAATGGATTTAAACAAGATTTTATAAAAGTAAATTTCGATGTGAGAATACTCATAAATATTTTTACTAACGCTAGCAGCCATTTCAACTTTTTCCTATACTATGGAATGAGAAAGAATTTCCGTGTCGAAATTATATTAACCTGTTTGGAATCTGTTGCTTTCCATCGAACGATATTTGCTAATAAATAAAATTAGAAACCACTCCCAAGGTACAGGGCTTAAATAATATTAAAATCATACATTTTTAAAACTTTCCAATACCAATAGTTATAGTATATCATATACACTTTTGTTATATTTTCCAAGTGTTTGGCAAATATTCTAAGATTTAATATTTCTATTAAAATGTCAATAGTTTGAATATAAACATTTAAAATTCAATAAACCTAAATGACATTTTTAATCCTTAAGAAGCTAAGACAAAGATGAAATATTATTTGAAAATGCTATAATTGTGGCTAAAACATTTTTTTCTTTAAATACTTTGCTGCTTGAAATCGTGAACATAATGGGTGTGTGACTGAAACCAGGCTTATAGTTAGTTAATGGGAAAAATGTAAACAGGATATGTGTTTGCCAGACAGGACGTTGCATAACAGTGAACGTTTCGGCAAAGAGCTTTCCTTAACGAAAAAACAACACACAATTAAAGAAATATAAAGAAGTAAAATATACAACTTAGCTGCAGTGAAATCCAAAGAGTCAATGAAAGCATTTGTAAGAAAAGAATACTGTGAGCTAATATAGGAGAGAGTGGATGGGAAAAAAAGAATAGGTTGTCAGCGAAAACACAACATTCATTCCATGTGTTGCAATATATATGTATACACACACATATGGCCTTTTTTGCAAATGGCTTGGACTTCACTGGCATAGACAAAGCAGCTTTTAAATAATTATGTTTTTCGACATTTTTTTTAGATTCCGAAATTGTGAGAGAAGATTTAAGATTTTTAAACCTTACATTTCTTTTTTACCACGTTTTTCTTAGTTTGCTTTCTTGGATGTTTGTCTTTCCGGGGCAAAAATTGAATTCCTTTTTTGAACCACTTCTGATCATTCAATTTTGATGAAATTTTGCATGCATACTTGATTCACATGACAATTTAATATTTCATTAATTATAGTACTCAATTCTACTTAAATGAATACTAAAAAGTATAAAATAAAAATATTTTAAAAAAAGTTTTAAAGATACCACGTTTTGTGAACTAAAAAGAAGAAAATAAACTAAAAACGTGGGGCGCATTCGGCTGAAATTAAATGAAGTATCATATATAGACTGTCGAGGAATTTGAAACTGAAAAGTTTTATGAAATAGCATTAATAGACCAAATTTCAGCCGAATGCGCCTGACGTTTTTAGTTTATTTTCTTCTTTTTAGTTCACAAAACGTGGTATCTTTAAAACTTTTTAAAAAATATTTTTATTTAAATAATGAACAAGATGAATTAAATAACCTAACAAGATACACTTTTGGAGTTATAAATTGTAAATGATCATTAGGTTCCGGGGCCCAAACATTATTCACATTTTCTTATGTGTGAAAAAAAAAACCTCAACAACTTTTTTTTGTTTAAAAAAATATGTTTGGAAAATAAGAAAAGTTTGTAAATAACTCGATTAAATTTAGTCTATAACGTGTTGTTTGTGAAACGTTTATAAAAGCTGGCTATCAGGGAAGTTGAAACTCTAAATAACATAGGTGATTGCATGAAATAAATTGAAATTATAATTATAAATGGGTTGTAATGGAAAAAATCATGTTAAGCCTGGTCCCTTTTTGGACTCAGGACGTGTTAGCGCATTTTCGTATTATGTATCAGTACTTATGTTAGATATAAGCATTATTTAGTTATCAGTAATTGTGTTTAGATTTTAGACATATTTTTATAAATTTTTAGTAACTCTTGTGTGTTGGAGGTGGTTGGAACTCTTGTTATATACATCATGGGTCTAGGACTTATGGATACTGAGATCTAGGGTGATGGCAGACTGACGGATGGACAGAAGGACAAAAATGATACAATAGCGCATTTCGACTTTTCGAAAATGCGCTAAAAAGAAAAGAACACATCTATTACGTTCTTACATAATGGAAACCTGGAAATTTAAGTTAGAAATAAAAGTATTTTTAAAACTACAGTTTCTGAAAAAAATTTTTTAAAGTAAATGTCTGAATGTATGTGGGGGAACATTAATGTTTTATCGGTAATATGCAAACGTTATGCACGCTTGTCTCATCAATTAATATATTAAGCGGAGTTTATTTGTTGTTATTTTTTTTTAATTAGAGACCTATTAATTTAACTATGATGAGCGACTTCTTAAAGTCAATTGTTAACATTATCATTTCCATATTTTTTTTTTTTAATTTTCAATTTATTACCGCAATTTAAAAAAACCGCACATTTCTTTTTTTTCCAGTTGAAGGTGTTTTTTTTTTTTTTTAAAATTTTAGATTTTAGTACAACGTCTAGCTTATCAGTCCAACATTTACATTGGATATCTGTTTAAATTGAGCGTTTACTGAGTCTGTTTTTGTGTCAATAATCTGAACATCTTATTACACAAAAACAATTTTTTAACATCTTTTTATATCTAGGTTTTGTTTTGATTAAAAAAGTAAAAAATATTTACGAAAAAACGTTATCTTTAAAACGTATAACAATATTATTTTTTCAAATACTATATGCAAATTGTATTTTAATTAGTTTTTATTTCTTTTTTTTATTTTATTATTATTTTTTTTTTTATTTTGTGTGTTTGTTTTGTTTTTTTTGTTTTTTTGTAGGGGAAAAAAGAAAATCAAGTGGGACGTGGTGGCCGAGAGGTAGCGCGCTCGATTGTCATACTGATGGTCACGAGATCGAATCCACACGAAAGTGAGGATTTGTTCTCAGGGCCTGAGGAATCCCCGAGTCACCCAGCTCCGAATGGGTACCTAACTAGACAATAGTTAGGCGGCTGGGGTAATGCGTGGGACCCCTATAGCCGTGGCCTGTGACCACTGCATCACTTGCCAACAGATCATTTCTCATGGTCTGTGGACGCAATTATCTTCTGCATAGAAGGAGCGTTTGTATATCTAAGATATAAGATAAGATATATAGTCTGACACACACTACACACTGACCTCTACTCGACGCCGTCGCACTGTCCGTCTCAACTATACATAGCCCTGAACGAATTCTGCAAGTTACTGCATGTGAACACTAAATTATGTTTACCTGAACACCGCTCATAATATATTCACAAAAATTGTACAACAAATTCAGTCAGTGATTCTCATATCTTGACGGATGTCTCATTTGTTATGGAATCCTTTCTATTCAAGCGTAATAGGCCATGTCCTTCTAAAGGCCGAAATCAACAAATAGAGCTAATGGGCCTTCGGGAGCTAGCATTTCATTGCAATATGAAAACAAATAGGACGGTGTAGTACTAGGCGAGTGTTTGTCATACATTTTATTGAGGTGGCTCGAATGTTGTGACAATCACGAAAAGGGATACTTGTGTGGAATAAGCCTGTGATTGAAAGTACTGGATGGCTGGATTGACTTTATTGTTATACTGCAGTCATTGTATTATTGAAGCAGTATCAATACGAGAATTATTACAAAAATAAAGAATCATATAATTATTGTCAAGAGTCGAGACGTCTGTGTTTTTTATCTAGAAACCACTACGCAACAACATCTACTGTCACATCGAAGGGACTCAAGTTAGTCACGAAGTGATATTTGTTGGCCAATAAAATATTAATTATCATAAATTGTTGTGCATCATATTTTATTTCCAGAGGTTATAAAACAATGTTTTGTTAGCCGACAAACAAAAAGTATCCATTAGTCAGCATGGGAAGCATAGTTATTGAGCACAATTCTTTGGGGTAAAATGGTGTTTATTTCTTTCAAAAACTTTTTTTTACAAAGATTTCTTTTGCTCAGCTTTTTATTGTCATGTAAATAGACCAATGCAAGAAATGATACAATTTATTATTTTTTTTCAAAAGAAAGATTTGCCATTTATTTTATTTAGCATTTATTTGATAATATTTTTTTCATTGCCCTTCTCCCGCCTACAATATTAAACATTTATGGCGAAACTTTTTTTGGACAATGACACGATTGCCACTGTCAAACATGATTTTCAAATTAAAAGGGGAAATATTAATGAGAGCTAGCAAAACAGTTTACTCTCCTCGACCTTGGAGAAGAGAAATCGTATTTTGTATAGATGCAAGCATTATTGATTTAAAAAGGGAAACTACAGTTTTGCAGGAGTTACATTACAAACTAATTTTCACATAACTAGCTAATGTAATTATTTCGATGTTCCAGATAGGATAAGAAAATAAAATATTGTTTGTAAATTTTTTTAAAAAATACAATTCAACGAATACCTAAACAACTACTGCTGTCTGTCAGCTAAAGAACAGCTCCATTTGATCACGGGAAAAGGGTGGTAAAAACGTAATCAACAAAGTTCGCAACGCGAGACAGATTAGCATCTAATAGAAGTACTGACCGGAAATATATATTTTTTTAAAATATCGTCAGAATAATAAGAACCTCACAGCATGATAGGAAAGTATTAAAAAGGTTTGTCTATATAATTCGCACTGGGACACTCTAGCACAAAAGTAACATGCTACATAGAGATAAATACAGATAATCTAAAAATTCATTAAATTAATTGCAGTATAATGCTTTCGATCTGAAATTTTGAAAGATCATTTTTTATAATTAGCACGAGTCTCCCTGCAAATTTTCAGCTCACTAACATACTTGGAAGTGGAAAAAAAATCTTTGCAACGTTTTTTTTTATAAACATGCAAGCAAGCAGACGCACCGATGTATATATAAAGGATATAGAATAAAACAAGTTTGATTTAATAAAAACTCCAATGAGTATTTAAACACAATTTCCAAAAAGAATTTCATATTTTTTTTATTTTAGTGAAATCATTATAAACTATTTTTAAAAACTTTCAAATCAGTTATTCATAAACTAAACAAAATATGACGGCATATCCCTTAACGATACATCACACCAAGAATGAGTCAATAGAATGCGCAACGCGCAACAGTTTAAAATTATAATTCACAAAGCTGGGAAAACTCATTAACTATCATTTCTGAGTATATTACAAGTAATTTCAAATCAATATGTGTTTTTAACTTTAATTGTTACATCGATTGGGCCCAGGGGAAATTTAAGGTATTTTTTTTTCCATTTTGGAAGCAGTAAAGATAATATCATATTTATTCGACTACAATAAAACTTAAGGAAGTTTTTGAGTATGTTCCCAAAAAGGTTTCTGGCTTAAGCGTTTTTTAAATATCACTTAAAAGATGCCCTGGGCAAAAAAAAGGCTCATTATTCTAGCGTGAGTTACATAATATGTATTTTAAAAGTTGCTTCTGGGTAAATGAATAGTTCTTGACCAAGCTACGTATATAAAAAAAATTGATAGCCCAAATTCAAGCTCTAAAGGGTAGTAGATTTCTTTCCCATTAGATTTTGACCAATCTAGAAAAATATTGATACACATCTCAATCATTATCCAGATTGATAAAAACAATTCTTTTTAAATGTAGATCTTACACCAATTAGGCCCGATGAATGTACTTATTTCAATGTCACATTTACATAATGAACCTTTCTAAAGCTCCTTGTTATATTTGGTCCCATCTTCAAGATTTTTGTTACGCGACATGCCAATGAAAACTGAATTCTTCTTTTCCTCTGACGGTGTATTGCTATAATATCCAGAGAACAATATCTTAAGATATTATTAACATTAACGGATAATGGTATTCTGTTTAAATCTAGCTCATCATATATTTATGAATTCTTAGCTATTTTATAAAGTCTAGAGGTGTTGAGTAAGGACATTCTGCAAATAATACATTTTCAAGATGAGGAAAATGTAAAATTATTATTTTTTTGTGTACATTATACTTTTTTTTTTTTTGTTATGTGTGGGTGGTGAATTAGCTCACGCATCACTATTATCAGTTACCAATCATGACAAAACATAGAAAGCAACTTTTTATGTAATCTAATTCTCTTTGGAAGAATTAACAATAACATTGATTCTTAAGCTAAACAAAAAAATACATTTCGCAATGCCCGAATAAAAATACACAATTTATGTTTAGATCAATAATAATATAAAGATAAAAGGTTAGGGTCAAGACTAACAATAAAAATGACAAATTAAAATCCAAAGAAAACGGTTGCAGCGTAAACATGGTTACTTTTTTTATTTTTATTATTTTTGTTTTAATTATTTTTATTTAAGAGCGCAGGTTCATATTCCGTGGGCCATAAAATATTAATTTTCATTGTCAGAAGTGCATTAAAGAATTAGGCAGAAAACTTTTAATGTATATTCCAGGCGACAAACAAAATTATCCATTTGTCTATACGGGACACATTTTTTTAAAACATATTTTTCGTTTTCAATGCGTAAGGGACAAAGCCATCAACAGAGGAATCCATTTTTGTTTCTGTTACAAATTTAAGTTTTGCTTGTTTGTGTGTTTGTTTGTTGTTTTTTTTGTTTTTTTTTTTTATTTGTGTGAATGTGTATGTGTTTGTGCGTGTGTGTGTTAAAATAAACTTTTAATACCAAATATTTATTTTCTCACTTATCACTGTCAAGTAAATAGTGACATACAAAACATTATACACACACAGACACACACACACTCACTCACTTATGGAGAGGGAGTTGGTGAAAGAGAGAAAGTGAGATAGAGAGAGTGAGAGGTGAAAGTTTCCCTTCTTTTAAATCATTTAACCATTACTGTATCATTTGTTTCATAACCCCTTACTATATTAATATTTTAGTAATAACTTTCGTTTTGGACTATGATAAGGTTGCCACTGACATACAAAACCTTCTGATATTTAAGGGCAATTATTGATCAGAGGAAACAGTTACCTCCCCTCGATATTTGAATGTGGGTATCGTATTTTGTAGAGACGTTGGCGATAAATGATGCACATTTTAACATTCTGTTTGGTAGTAGAGAAGTTGTATTAAAAATTAAATTGTTATATTCAATTATTTTAATATCTTCGGTACGTTGAGAGAATAAAACATAGTTGAAATATTATTAGAAAAAGTCAATATAATCTATACTATACAAAAACAAATGAATGATTACAAATTTCAATGAAATATAACGGTGGATGTGTTTTCCGATCAATCATAGTATACAGTGGTAGAATAATCATCATTCCATTGCGAGATTCTAGAATTAATGTGATTGTATATTATTATACGTAGTGAGTGCCTGTGCTTTGCTGTTATTTTAGAGAATAATTTATTGTTTATTTTACCCAAATAGTTCAGTGTTTCTGTTGAAGGCAGCAACATTTATCTCCGATTCACGCTGATTTTATACTATGTGAAATATAATTTTTACTTATTAATTTACACTATATATCTCCATACAAAAATGAAAACATTTATAAAATCTTACACAACCAAAAACTTAAGTTAAATTACTGATATAAAGCTGCTGCGTCTATGTTTCCGTTCTTTTAAGATTGTAATAGACAAGATGAGTTTGTGTAATATATAACATGACTTTGAAAAATGGAACTATATAACAGAATTATGCTAATTTTGTCATTTAAATTTTTTTCCCGATACCCACACAATAAGATGGAACAAATAATTAACGCTAAAAAAGATCGATAACAAATACCTGGAGCTTATTTGCAAAATAAAAATGTTGGCGTCCCGTTAGTTCAAAAAATAAAATACCACATCCGTTAACGTACCAAATTCAAATACCATGTTGAAATTTTTGTAAATGGTATTTTCAACAAAATATCAAACCTCTTAAAGCAAAGTGTCCGCTCCATTTTTTTTTTAAATTTTTAAAAAAATTTATTTTTATTTTACTGACATTCGATTGTTACAGCTTTCCAGGTAAGTACGTTTTTCTATTCAAATTATCTTAAGTTGTTTTTTTGTATTTTTGCCCTTCCCTCCCATTAATACCCACTAATCATTCCCAAACTAGCGGAAGAAATAACTTTTTCTTACTTAAAATAATATGCATAACGTATATACTCGTTCTAATGCCGACCTTTTTTTTTTGACAAAACTTAGCGTGAAAAGTTGGGCGTTGGCTTACGAGTGCGTCATAGGTGATTTCTGCATCTACATTGCGTATAGGTTGTTATTGTAGATCATCATGGTCATTTTCTGCATTTCATAAGATTCGACTGTTCTACAGGAAGCAATAAAGTATTATTAATTATCGGAACTGAATTTATTCAATAATTTTGTATTTTTGTTTTTGTGAATTTTTTAATTAATTGTTTTTAAAAATTTTGATTTCAACAACGAATTTTAATGTATTTGATTTCGCCACTGTTTACCAAATAAAAACTTTTAAATAATACTGGCTCACAAATAAAACAACGTCAAAGATAAGTAGTACAATGTAAACAATCATAATGACCGATTAAGCTTGAAGTTTTAAAAAATGCGTATCTATTTTGTTTAAATTGTGCTTAACCGGTTCTTTTATTTATTTATTTATTTTTTATTTATTTAATTTTTTTTTTATTTTTTTTTTTTAATTTTTTTTTCGGGGGGGGGGGG
>MUZC01000644.1:725395-743861 GCA_002072015.1 Radix auricularia | reverse complement strand
TCAATTTTCGAGTGGGTTACAGACTTTTCATACAATTCTCTTCCATAAAATTGGGGAGTTGGGTCGTCTTATTAATGAACGTGCTATAGAGCGAGTACATAGGCGGTATTCTAAACGATAACGAGGAAATAAAATGTAAAAATAAAATTGTTAATTATCTGATGAAATTTCATGTACTGAGAAAAGTAAAACATACGACGATTTTTTCTGTCTCAATTTATGTTTATCCATTATGTAATAAATCAATTCCTGTTCTTAATGCACTATTGGAATATAAAACAATTGTATGAACATAAGTTGATTTTTTAATTTATTTCTTTTTTTTATTTATTTCGAAGCTCCTTCTTGCTTATTCAGAAAAACAACACCTAAAGCCGATTATAAACGTATAAATACTTCTCAACTCTACAACAAACACATGAAACAAATAATATATAAATAAAGACCAAATTATCCAAAACGTTTGATTACTGACGCAATTAAGATACTTTTTTAAGCCACTTGACTTTTTCAGTCGCTCCACAATTTCTAATTGTTAATAATGTTATACAATCGCACTTCAACGCCATTTCGCTTCAACTAAATTTAAAATTTATTAAAAGTATAATGATCTTATTTTTTTAATATCGGAAGCTTAGGATAAGATATCATTTGCATGAAATAATAACGTCACTTTCACATAAGCGATTTTAAGTTATCAGCAGCCACTACATTAAGTCAACGTGTTAACTAAAATCAATATGTGTTACAAAGTTGAGACTGAATAAATTAATTAATTCAAGTCAATATCAGAACTATGTTGTCTAGTCCAAATTAAAACAAGATTCAATAATACTTTTAAAAAACGTGTAATGGTTGAATATAGTATAGTCTAAGCGTTTAGTATTTATTTCAAAATCATTTTTCGTTTTAAAGGGGCTTTGAAGAAACTGAATTTGACATATTAATAAGTACCAAAACAGAATCCCCTAAAAAATCATAAAATCAACATGTAAAGTATCTGACTCTATACAAACAAATTGAAGATAAAATCTGAGGGAAAGACATTTCCACCATGAACCCGACATGTGACGTACTGTGCATGGCACAATGCCTAGACCTGTCTTTTAAAAACGAGACTCTGGAAGCCTTGGAGACCTGCCTGACGTTTCTGTGCAACCTAACAGTCGGTGACCACCAACGGACATCGTTTCTGAGCTACATGTTCTCAAAAGTGTCGGCGGAAATGAATGCAAGCAGCAACAGCAACTGTACAATTGACAATGCCGTTTTACTTGAAACTTCAGCGGGGTTAGTTTCAATTTATTTTTAGAAGCGTTAAAAAAAACATTCATGAAATTAAGTCGTGTGAAGTAGGATACTATTGATATAAAATAGCCTCCATTTTGAAATTTTGGAAAGCTCCAGTAATAAAGGCGAATCTTTTTGTTTAATTTAAAGGAAAATGTTAGATCATTTTTTGTGGTTTTTGTGTAAAAAACTGAAATAAAAACAATTGTGATATGATGTTTTAAAAGTTATTCTTGAGGTTCTTTGTTTGTTAATCAAGCACAAATTATCATCATCATCAGTAGCGCTATAGCCTATGTAGGGCCCTGGTCTTCTCCGACACATTCGGATCGATCGATGGCTTTCCTGCACCATGCTGTTGTAGGTCCATTTCTATATCAGCGATCCATCTAAATTTTTGGCGACTAGTATGTCTGCTTCCTGGCATATGTCTGTTAAATAATTGTTGGCGCTTTATATTCTGGCATCCCTTCAACATCACCTGCTTTGCCGTGTCTTCCGTTTGAAATACTTCTGACTATAGACGGGGCCTTGTACAGATGCTATAGTTCTTGGTTTGTACGACTTCTTGTGATATCATTTTCTATCACATGGCCTTATATTTTTCGAAGTATTCCCCTCTTTCAAGTGTTGAGCATATTCTCTGCATTTCTGGTTATTGACCAAGTCTCACTAGCGTACTTTACTGCTGCCCTAAGAATAGTGGTGTATATTATTTTATTGTTTTCCTTTGAGTGGTTATAGGTTCTGAGAAGTTTTGGTAAGCTATGAGGTCTTTGCATGCTGCGACATACCATCCTTTTCTTTTCACAACCGGTTTAAATCCAATTGTTTTCTGTGTAACAATTTTATCTATCTGCTTCATCATTTTCCAATGCTTGTTTATAGTAACGTTGCTGTTTGCTTCTCTTTTGTATAATTTTTGTTGAAATTCTATCTTCTTTTGATATTTCTTAATAATTTTTGACTATCGTTGCGTTTTATTACGTTTGTTATGAACTAATTCTTCGTTTAAATTTGATCCTGACCAAAATATGGTCTGAGTTTATGTCCACCCCACTACAAATTTTGACACCTAATATGTCAGAGTCATGCCTCCGGTCAATAAGTACATGATCTATTTGATTACGAGTTAATCCGTCTGGAAATATCCATATCACTTTATGAATATAATTTTGTTGGAAATTGTGCTACTGACTATCATTCCTTTACAGATGGCAAAGTCTATAAACCAGATTCCGTTGTCATTGCTCTCATAATGTAGGTTGTTCATTTTCGATTGTTGATCTGTAGACTAGTTATTTTCCAAATTTAGCTTTGAAATCGCAATTAACAATTTTTGTATCTTGTCGTGGGGCTCATCAAATACTCTTTCCAGTGTTTCATAGAAAGATTCATTTTATGTTGCTATCTGTTTCTTCTATAGGAAGTTCAAATTACCCTTCAAATTATCACAAATAAAACGTTAAATAAATTAAAATGAAAATGGAAAACAGACTATTTGTTTGATAATTAGATCTAGTATGAATGATATTGACTCTTTTTTCTTATTTCCGGTATAAACGTATGCATAAATGCCTGTAGTACTTGTGCTTTTAAATATATATTAACTTAGGAAATGCTTTACACTTGTATCATTATTGAAACTTGAATATAAAGTATGAATTCTAGTTTCTTTTCAATTTTTTAAAGTGCTTTTTCAGTCATCTTTTAGTAATTAAAATAAAAATAAAAATTTTAAAATTTTAAATCTCATTTGTTTTTCTTCATTTAGCTACGCAATTCCAATTAAAGGATACCTATCTCCAGTAATTATTCTACTGACCATTATAAATAACACCCTGGTGTGCATCATTTTACTCAAACCACACATGCGCTCTCCCGTTAGCGTAATCCTTGTACTCATTGCACTGTCGGATACTTTGACATGGGTTTTTGCTTTACCAGTGTACATTTACTTTTACGCAACAGAGAGGGTGCACGAATGGATTCCATACAACTGGTGCTACGCCATCAAAGTGTTTGAGGATGAAATCCCCGTTATCTTCCACACAGCGTCTATTTGGTCGACCACGGCGCTGGCAATCCAGCGGTACATCTGCGTGTGCTACCCCTTCAAGGCACGGGCATAGTGCACTATGCGCAATGTCATCTATGGTTTCTGCACCATCTGTTTATTTGCCACGCTCATTCAAATCCCGTGGTTCTTTAACAGATACATTACGGAGACACGTCGGAGATCGCGACTCAACCCCAACACACTACTGATATACACCATGAGGAAGGCGATGAAGAGGCGCTTCGGGACGCTAAAACAAAACATGTTCATTGTGAGTCAACAGCTTAAGGAAACCAACTCCACGACGATGATGTTGGCCACGGTCGTTACCTGCACTCTGATTATTGAGATTCCCATTGCTGTTTTTATGATTATATGGATTGTCGAACAGACGCTAGAAATTATAATTCTTTCACGGGAAATATATGAAGTAAGATTTCTTTGTTTAGTTTATATTCTTTTTTTTTTTTTTTTTTGGGGGGGGGATGAGGGGAGACAAATGATATAGAATTTGAAACAATACTTTAGAACATGTTTAAAATGTAAATGAAATTAATTTTATTTTAAAATATCATCTTACGAAAATAAGTAATTGATTTTCACAATCAATAAGTTCCGTATCTTCGATTAAGCTTCTATTGCATTTAGATAAATATTTGAACTAAAAAATTATAAAAATCTGTTGAAGTTATTAACAAACTACCGTGAGATTGCCTATCCACATTTAACAGGACAGTGAAACGGAAAAGAGTCTGCAGATATTTAAGATATATTTATATATAAGTTAGTGTTGTCATTTTTTAATTCTGACTATGAAAAATATAAGGATTGGTTGTATTCATTTTCTTTTGTTTAGGGATATACAGATTAATTTTAAATAATAATTCACTACGAATTTAAATGTGCTCTTTATAAAGGGCTAAAGTATATGACTTAATATGTTATGCCTTTTAAAAAGTAACAAATGATATTCACCAAAAATACTTAGTTATTCCATTAGTCATTATCCTTTCAAAATTGACAAACCTTTTTATATGCGAAAATTACGAAACAAATGTTAAGTGCATTTTAATTTTTTCAACTTATTTTAAATTGCTAGTAGATCTATGTATTTTAAATAAAAAAAATTTGTAATGATTTCAACAAAATTTATTAGTACAAATTATTATTCTATTTTATTCGTATTTTTCAGATGTCTGCTATTTTCAGCAACCTTTTCGTCCAGCTCAGTAGCCCAATCAACTTTTTCATCTACTGCGGAATGAGTAAGCAGTTCCGGAACACGTTTAAACGTCTGTTCACAAGAGATAAAATGCCCTAGGTCAAGCCTGATCACAAAAAATGTATGCTCTCGCTGATTATTTTTTTTTTGAATTCATCATGACTTGAAAAAACACTGCTTAAAGAATTCATAAATGTTCATTGATTTTTTAAAATATTATTGTTTTCTTATCAATTAAAAGTGTGTTGTTGTCGTTTTTTTTTAATTGAATAGTTTACATTTAATTTGTTTTGTTTTTTAAATAATAAAAATATCTTTAAAAAATAAAACCGATTTAAAAACTACCTTTTGCTATGCCTCCCTTGTGTATGAGATATAACTTAAGGAGTGTTGAATACGGTCCGTATAAAATAAACCACGCGGCAGAGTGGCATAAACATTTACAAGTGTAGCCGAGTGGTTACTACGTTCTTATAACGATAAAGTCCCAGTCACTTATTTGTAAGGATATCAAGCAGACTTTTTAAAATGAAGACAAAGAATATACTGTTCTTAAGTCACGTCTCGCTCTCTTTCTCTCTCTCTCTCTACGCTACCTCTCCACTCTCCACATCTCATAGACCAGTCACCCTGTTGACTCCTGTGACATCGAGGGCTGGATTCAATCTCCGGTGACCCAGTGAGATCAACTATAGCAGATGTTATACATGCTACATATAGATAGATAGATAGATAAAGATAAATTAAACTTATTTTATTTAATTACGGTACATTTGACCAATCTTAAATGTCAAAAAAATGCGTTGTTATATAACACAAGACTCTGTGCCCAATCTCAACTCGATAGGATCACAGAAAGTGCGTCATTTTATACTTTTGTTTTGCGTGAGACCACGAAACACAAAGAAACACGATTTTGAACGTGATATAAGGGTTTGTTAACAAATATAAAATGTTTATAGAAAGTCTTCGTTTCCATCAAAATAGTACCAATTAAAAAATTGAAGCCTTACACTAAACATTATTTAAAAGGACAAAACATTGATTTGAAATATGCTCAATTTCAAATAGATAATACGGCTTTTATGGCCGGGGAGGGGGGAATCCTTTTGATGTCACATTAAAGAAGGGGTCTAAGTTTTAGTAAAGACGTGTGACCAGGGGGCAGGAGGTGAATTATCAGCCAAAATCGCGTGACGTCATTTCAGTACGGCCACTTTAGTCAATCATATAATGGTTTTTTATAAATTAATAATCATTGATAAATGATTGTAATTGAAAGAAAGTATATTGTGAAAATAAAAGGTGTGGAACATGTTAACCATTACATGCCATATTTATGTAAGCATTAATAAAAGAGGCAGAATGATATGCTTTTATTAAAGGCCACAAGAGAGTTTTTGAGGTCGCAGGCCCCCCACGACCCCCTTCCCCCCAAAAATGAGATAAAAAAACATATTTCAAATTTACACCCAAAATGATTAACAATTATTTTTTAATTTATAAATATATCATACCTTTTATAAACAAAGAAATTGTATACATCATTATGTAAACATATTTATACATTTACCTACCTAACTTTCAAAGTAGAAAATTTGTGTATTATGTTATCAAAATTTAAAATATTTTTAATGTCTTATTTTATCTTTAGAAAATATTGCAAAATTTTATAGTCTTAAATCACTCATTGTTGAACGAAATTAATTTTTTTGATCAACTGCAGTTGGAAAACCTCCTTTCACAACTATATATACTGATATCAATTGTTGAAAACATTCTTAGCAAAATTATACATCCACTTTGTTTTTCTAACATAATGCCTCTTTTTGTAGTGTAGGTAAAGCCAGGGCTGGTCTTAAGCCACTGCCACCTATGCGCTTTCTTAGGCCCCAGCTGTTTTAATTTGCACTAATTACCTTCATCCCTACCCAAATTAGGCCCCGCGCATCCATGTTCGCATACTAAGCTGCATAAGGCCCCGCAGTTGCAAAGACTGGCCCTGTGAAAAGCCATACAAACTTGGAACCTCTTTCGTTCAATAGAACCGTTCTTTGTCAAAGGTAATAAATTTATTAGATGGTAAAGATTTTCAATGCGTAGATTACATGCTATTTTACACCAATATTTTTCTTGCAAGGACATGCAGCTCAGCAGTGGGTTCTATTACTTTCTTTCATAATTACATCTATGGATAAAACCATTTCTCGTTGTACGACTTCCTCTAAAGATAGATCCCCATCTCCTGAATTTTCTCCCCTCATACTTATTCTCCTTCCAGCACGGCGTTCAGTTGATATCCACAACTTTCTAGAATCTATGACAGCGCTCTGTATTAAAACATAACTTTGTTTGCACTATTTATTTGATAGAAAACGTGTTCCCATAATTTGAGATACTAAAGAATAGAAAAATATTGCAATGAACTGAGTTAAGTTCCAGCATCTGATCTCAATATACTAGTTACTAATTCAGATGTCACTTTTTTCTATGACGAATCACAATTTTAAATATGGGTGCTTCAAAAAAATGTATACACACTTTGAACTTTCATAGAAAATGTATACACACTTTGAACTTCCATAGAAAATGTATACACACTTTGAACTTCCATAGAAAATGTATTTACCTTTCTACAAAGTTAAATTTCAGGAAATTAGAAAGCTGAAAGTCCAATGTAAATGAAACATAAATAACAAATGTTAATACTGTTCAAATTGGTGACCTGCAGCATCAATACAATTCTGAGTACGAGTCACCACTGATTCTGTACATCGTATCAAAACGTCCAATGAGATTTCTCTACACACGGCTTGAATCTCATTCCAAAGAATGTTTAGGTTACGTGGTTTACGTTTGTACACCTCATCTTTTACTGTGCCCCATAAGAAGAAATCCAGTGGTGTAAGGTCTGGAGAGCGTGCTGGAAACTCGATTGGCCCCCTGCGTCCTATGCACTGGCCCGGCAAATTTTGATCCAGGTAAGCTCGTACGTCCCTGTGATAGTGCGGCGGGGCACCATCTTGTTGAAAATAAAAATTATCATTACCGTATAATGCACGAATGGCAGGAAATATGGAATCAGCAAACATTGTTAGGTAATTAATACCAGTTACAGTGCCTTCAAATCGAAAAGGTCCAATGAGTCCCTTGAAGACAAACCGCACCACACATTTACACCAGGCAAATTTACAGCTTTTTCAATTGTAATGTGAGGATTTTCTTCACCCCAGTAAACACAATTGTGCCTATTGACAGTTCCATTAAGTTTGAATTGGGCTTCATCCGACCAAATGATGCTACCCATAAATCCCGGTTCAAGTATCACCATCTCCTGAATCCATTCACAAAATTGCAACCTTCGATCTGGATCGTCGTCATTTAGCTGTTGCATCAGTCTTGGAATGTAAACACGATACTTGCCTCTCTTCAGAATGCGTAGCACGCTGCTAGCACTTACATCACTTTCCACGTGCCCCTTGCCTTGAAGATTTGTTAGGAGAGCGTTGAAACAGTTCCAAGACTGCCGTTGATGACTCATCACTTGTAGCTGTTCGAGGCCGACCTGAATGACCTTTATGCAAATCACACACTGTTCCATGAACTTCGAATTTGTCTCGTATGCGTGTAAGTGTTAATCTTGAAGGTGGTTCTGTATCATACTCCCTTCTCCACTGTCTTTGAACTTCATTTACATTCTCAAACTTCCAGTACCACTTAATAACCTGCTTACGTTCTTCAAAACTCAAACGTACGTCCCCCATGTTGATATTACAAATTCCAACTGACAATATAACATAGAGGGACGATTATGCTGGCACCTGGCGAAGAAATATAACATTAGCCTCGTAGAGGGGGAAAACTACAATAGTTTAAAGTGTGTATACATTTTTTTGAAGCACCCGCTATATTTTCGAAATTATTTATGTTATAGCGATGTTTATTAACGGATAGATTTAAATATGTTCAAGTTCTTGCGCTAAATCTTAATAATTTTCCATAAAATAAAAAATACAAAATAATAACATTATTTACGCATTTCTTTAATTGGATAGACGTAGCATTTTTAATAAAAAAATATTTTAATGAAAAACACACAAATTATTTGTGCTACTTTTATGCAATAAAAGCAAAATACATTTAATTTTTAATATAGTATGGCATCTGTTTGTCTACGAAAGACGATAAATTTATCTTTAATATTTGCAGCTCTTGGTGTGGCTGATGTGACCAATCCTTGAGTGTCAGTCTTTTCTGCATTTTACACATACGAATGTAGTCGGCCAGTGTGGCCTGGCTTTGTTCCTCGCTCTTTTTCCAACTGCTTCTTCCCTAGATTTTTAATAAGTTAACTTAAAGTAGTTTCCTAAAACTGAAACAGTAATGTAAATTACAAATTGCAAGTTAAACACAATATTTGAAGCACCATGTCATATAGGTGCTTGTTAGCGCATCATTCTGCGCATGTCAAAATTTAACGCAAAAAATTTCGTGGGAATATTAATAGTATATATTATTCGGCCCAGTGGAGATGTGTTGTTTAGTAGTTTTCTTATAAACGTATACCTCTTAAATTTCAAAACAAATCAATTCCTTTTTTGAGCGATTTTTAATTTTTGAACGGGTTATCGACAGTTATAACAACCACTAAGTAATCAAACAAATGTGTGAATCCGTTATTAACATTCGAAATAAAGAGTACTTTTGTTTAACTTTGGTTTTCCCCCTTTAAAAGAAAAAGGGCGGTTGTCGGAAATTGCTCCATTTTTTCAAAATAAATGCCCCTAAATGCCGCCCTTTAGATGAGTGCCGCCCGGGGCTTACAACCCCCTCCGCCCCCTAGCAACGCCACTGAGGATATGTTAAATAAGTTGTAAAGACATTCCTAGCTTCTTTTTACTTACAAAAATACTTACTGGAATTATCAAATCGATTTTATATTAACTATTTAATTAGTTTTTTTGTTTAGGTATGTTTCAATTA
This sequence comes from Radix auricularia, assembly GCA_002072015.1. Taxonomy (NCBI): domain Eukaryota; kingdom Metazoa; phylum Mollusca; class Gastropoda; family Lymnaeidae; genus Radix; species Radix auricularia. The sequence goes on along the minus strand of MUZC01000644.1, from coordinate 734,307 downwards.
GTAGAAGTTAAAATTAAAATTAAAAAGCACATGTTCTGGTCAAAAGTGAAAAGGAGAGAGTAAATGCCTGAATATTTATCGAGATTTTAAGAGCTTTTCTGAGCTGTGTGTGGCTAATCACATGATATTAATATTTCTAAGTGTTTTGTTTTTTACATTATCAAGTGAGTGATAAAGGAACAAGTAGATTAAAATTAACACCAAAGATTTGTTTTGCTTGTTTTGTTGTTGTTGTTGTTTTTATTTTTATTTTTATTTTTTTTTTAAAGAATTAATCATTGGACAGATCACAGCTGCAGTTGTTAAAAAATTAAAGACATATTTTTTCTTTCAGTTTAGGCATTTGATGAAAATAAAAAATTTTATCAAGTTGAATCAATTTCGCTAAGATTTTATTAAAATTATATTGTGTTCTATAACTTTCAGGATCTGTATAAAAGTTACTTTATTTGGATCTGCTCTGTTGCCCTATTCTTAAAATTTAACTAGGATAAATCGATTTTACGAAATATCCTTACCTCTACATTTTAGCAAAAAGCCTAATTTTATGAAAACATTATCTTAAATTAATAGTACGCTATATTTTAGAAAAAAAAGGATAGATAGAAATAACATATTATTACAAACTGAAATTCGTCGTCATCAGAATTAATATTTTTTTTTTTAGCATTTGCTAAAAAGGGTATTTATTTAGTTTTTAAAAATTCTGAATATTCTATTAATGAAATTCAACCATAAAACGGCATTGTATCTACCCTTGAACTCAATGGATGCCTTAACCATTAAAAAAATAATAATGGCGGAAAAAGTCATTTGAATTAGTAACCCTGTAACATTTGTTTGAATCATGCAATTTTAATTTACTTGGTTTGATGAGCTTCTGATAGCATTTTACAAATATCTGGTTTTTCAATTGACATTAAGGACGTTTCATAGTAACAGTGATATATTATTATTAAACATATTTAGGGGAGGTAAAGTGATGGTTTTCTTATAAAAGTCAAGTGAAAAAGCACAAAATATTTTTTTTTTTAATTATTGGTTTGAAACATAATGTGATTGTGTTAAATACTTTTATATTATTATTATTAATAATTTTGTTTGTATTTAATAAAGTTATTTACCTCAGATTTCACTTTCATGTGAAAAGATGAAAAGAGAGAATGATACATAGATCTATTATCTCAACGTCTAAAATAGTTTTTAATACTTACAACTTTTGTAGTGTTTTCATGTTTTTAGTTATCCATTCAACTCAAACCTTTCAGAAAAAATTCTCTCTGTGGACCATGACCAACCTGGCACTGATCTTTAAAGAGCAATGATTGACGTGAGGTAGTGAAAACGGTTACATCACTTTGACACCATTTCTGTGTTTTTTTGGGATGTGGGATATTTATATTATGTGGTATGCTAGATAAAAATCGGATTTTATAAAGACATTTTCACTAGGAATGTTGTAAAAAAAATTATTGTAATCAATTAGGTAATTTTAAAAAAAAATATATAAATGTTTTTTAGGAGTAGAATAATCCAGAGTTATGTAGCTACATTCTAGCAATTTCACATAATAGAGTATTAATATGAAGTAAATCCCTGTGTTTCTCAGCTTTGCTTGTAGACATAAAATAATTCTATCACACACGTTGGTTAAAGAGTTCTTCGAAAACAGAAACTGCTTTCTTCGCTTTCGCAGTACTGTCATAAAATTATAGAATTTTATGAAAAACAATATACGGTATACATTTTCAGCAACATAATACTTGACATTAATTTATAATATTTCAAAAAAATAATTTAGAAGTCTGGAAACGATTTACTATATTTATTTATTCAATTCCTTCCTTTAAGTCTTTAAAATTTTATCAGACTTTAATAGTAAGTTATATGGTTATTAAATAACATGACATTTTCATGAAACTGCTTGTTATTTAATCTGTTCCTCCGATACCCACATAAAATAGAGTAAAGTTACAGGAATAAAAATAATTTGTAGGCATCAAACACAAAATGCACGTGCATTTTTGAAGCTTTTTTGAAGTTCAAACATATTGCCGTCACGTCAGAGTAAGTTATTACTTTTGCAGTTGCAATTTTAAATTCAAACATGGAAGAGATTTTTATTTATTTTTTACATTAAATATCTTTAAAATTTTAAAAATAAATAAATAAAATAATGTACAAGCGCCCTTTCTAAAATTAAATTTTAGTTTAAGACATTTTTGTAGCCCTCTCTAGGTTTGTAGATTTTGCTTTCCAATAATCCAGTAGACAGTTTTTTTTTTTACATTTTTCCCTGAACATCCTGTTTGCATATAAAAATTACTAATATAATGTTTTTTTACTTTTACTATTAAAACGATTAAGGGTATGCAATTATTGTAGAGATACAAAAGTTACAATCTGCCAGTAGCCAGTAATGTAATCTCCTAAGCAAAAATAAAAAAGCGTATTACGAATGATTTAATCACATTAAATGTAAATTAATCAGAGAATGACTTAATGCAAATGTCGCATGTATTTAATAAATTAAAAATAATGTTGACAAAAATTATTTACATTTCATTTTTTTAAAATTATTGTAAGGCATTTTGTAACTGATTTACAAACACTACATGTGGGGTGATTTTAACCTTATTTTAACAAATGTTTTTACGTGTAATATATTAATAATTAATACATTACAATGAACAAACGATAACTGTCGCAAATTAGACTTATTTAAAACCCCCTAAGCTACTCAGTTGCTTCCTAATTTCTTAACTTATATAAGGCTGCGCAATCGCACTTTAATACTAATTTATGTCAAGTAAAATTACACTTAGTAAAACTAAGGTTTTCTTTCTGTAAAAATTTTCAGTCAATACGGTAAGACAGCATCTGATTTAGTTAATACATTCAGTGTCTGTTTAGGCCTATACAACTTCAGTCATCATCATTTACTTACTCAAGACAATGTGTTAATTACATTATTTAATAAATGGTAATAATTTAAGGTACCTTCTAGAGGAATAATCCACTACATGTTATTAGTTAAGTATAGAAACATATTAAATAATTCAAATTGGCATAAAAACCATATTTGTCTTTAAAAAAAGTAAAGTTTCTTGTTGATTTTTGAACGTTACCTAGCAAAAATTTTGGTAATGATTTAAACCTAAAACTTAAAATAAAAATTATAGAGGTTTTTTTTTTATTTTATAAAAACTAGGCTGACTCCATTTTTTAAATGAATGTCTTTATTTTAAAGTGGACAAGCTTTTATTTACATATAGAAAATGCAACAAAAAGAAAATAATAATTTCCTATGATTACATGTGAATTTCGTGTACCTTTTCACTGCTCCTAAAAGCGTGGGGCGCTCTTAAAAACTCTCTATTATGTACAAGGCTTTGAAACATAAGTACAAAATTGTATAAATACTAATAAACAAAAAAAAATTACAACTTTGATCATATACATGCTACTATTATATTAATTAGAAATACTTAACAATATGTAAAAGGTCTATTTACAAAGAGAAATAAGTATTGATGAACGCCCCACACCTTATGTACAGTGGAAAGGTTAACCAATCTCAACTGTAATCATAGGAAAATTGTATTTTTATTCTTTTTAGTGCACTTTCTATTTGAAAGAAAGCGTGACGTTTATAAAAAAAAAAACTAAGTATTTTATTTTCTACTTTTTAGTCTTAAAATTTTTAATTCGATTTTTTGACTTTTTCAATCGAATTTAATTAGTTAAACTACATTTTCAATATCTTTTTTATGTGATAGTGTAAATGGGTAGATTATCTCATCTGTCTTTTGGCCTAACCTTTTAGAGTGACATTCGAGAGCACTATAGCAATATCGCTTAAAGTTATAAATTGTCAAGTTATTATATATTCAATTTTATTTGTCTTCTATTGAGATGAATCTTTCCATCTCTTTTAAGCCATTTTCATTACATATATTTCTAAAACTTGCTGTGTATTTCTAAATTATAATGGGATATTACAGCACCCACCTCAAGTTTTCAGTCGATTTAAATTCAAGTACTTTAAACTAGAAGTTTTAACTTATTTTCCTCTTTTTAATGCAATTTTTTTTTAAGTTTTTTTTTTAAAGTCCTTTTTACCTCTATTTTTAATTATTTTACTTTTTTTCACCAACTAGTAAAAAAACGTCATATTTTAAAAAAAAAATCATTTTACCTCTGTTTATTTTTATTCCAATCACCTCAAAAGCTCCCGTCCAACGTTTTAATACCACGGGAATGTGGTTAAGGGAGTGCATTTTGGTGACACGTGAAAGTCAACAAAACCAGACGGAAACATAAACTATATAGATCTAGAGATAAACTTTGAAAAAAATGCATTAATATAATTATGGTACATTCGATCGGTACTAGATTTTGAGACAACACATAATGTCATCCGATAACTATTTGTGGTTTTATTTTCAGACCTTTAGGACTACCAGAAGTCGTTTAATTGTTACGATATAAGATTTGACGGATACAACATACAATTAGTGTGTCTGACATAAAAGCGGGTAAAAAACAAACCGTCAGGTCACTGACTCTAATTAAAAATCAAAATTACAATGGAAGCAGAAGTCAAAAACATTTCTACCATTGACCCCATTTGTAATGTACAGTGCATGGTACAATGCCTAGACCTGTCTTTTAACAACAAGACACTTGATGCCTTGTGGAGCTGTCTCATGTATCTGTGCAACGTTACCTTGGAGGATCACCAGCGGACATCGTTTCTCAGCTACCTGGCCACTAACTTGTCGGCGGATACGAACGCCAGCAGCTGTAAAACTGAGCAGGCATTTTTACTTAAAACTGTAGCGGGGTGAGTTGACATATACTTTTTAGAGTATTTTTTAAAACCATTAATGACTAGCATTAAGGCGTGTCAAGTAAGTTTTTAATTTTAAAATAGGTAATTACGGCGATTCATGCGTAAAATAATAATTTTTAATGCGATTTGGGTAAACGCTTTTTTGTTGTTGTTGTTACGGTTGTCTGTTGGTTAATCTAGCACAAATTTTTAATTAAATTTTTAGAAATCCCCATTTTGAAAAGCAACATGATCGAAAATGAAAAACAGACTATTTGTTTTATTAATACTTCTAAGACTAATTTAGAATGATATGAACTTAATTCATAATGTATTTGAATAATGTTTTAGCTGCTCAACATGAATTAAATACCATTTTTATCGAATTTGCGAAATAAAAGTATGCATTATTGCTTAAATTTTTAAATTTCCTTAGAAAACACTATATAATGTATCTATTATTTAACCTGCATTTACTTTTTGAAAAAATATTACTTGTATTCGGTCTCATTTTAAATGTCTCAGTTCTTTTTGGTGCTTATTGAATTAAAAAGCGCTTTTCGAAATATTTTTAAAATAAATCATTAATTTTGCTATTATTCGTTTTTTTAATAAGGTACGCAGTTCCAGTTAAGGGATACCTATCTCCAGTAATTATTCTACTGACCATCATAAATAACACTCTTGTATGCATCGTTTTGCTCAAACCACACATGCGCTCTCCCTTCAATGTCATCCTTGTATTCATTGCGCTGTCGGACACTTTTACTTGGGTTTTTGCTTTACCGGTGTACGTTTACTTTTACGCCACGGAAATGGTGAACGAGTGGATTAAATTCAACTGGTGCTACGCCATCCAAGTGCTAGAGGATTGCATCCCCAACATCTTCAACACTGCGTCCATCTGGTTGACCACGGCGCTGGCCTTTCAGCGATACATCTGCGTCTGCCACCCCTTGAAGGCCCGGGCCTGGTGCACGATGCGCAATGTTATCTACGGCATCAGCGCCATATATTTCTTTGCCACACTAAGCAACGCCCCGGTATTCTTCAGATACAACATCATCGAGACATGTCGCAGGTCACGACTTAACCCCAACGTCATGGTCTCGGCCTGCGTCACAACCTGGCCACCGTTGTTGAAGGCCAACCACAGAGTTTATCGGAACATCTACCACGCTTTCGGAGTTATCTTCAATAGAATAATCCCCGGCCTGTCACTAATTGTGTTAAACACACTACTAATCTTCACCATGAGAAAGGCGATAAGGAAACGCACCCAGCTGCTAAGGCAGAACAATGCGTGTGAGATTAAGATTTATAAAGAGACAAACTCCACGACGATGATGCTAGTGGCAGTAATGTCTATGACAATGCTGAATGGGGTTCCTATAATAGTTTTCGATACTCTACATATCGTCCAAAATATCTTTGATATCTCAATTTTTACACAGGAAACATTGGATGTAAGTTTTATTAACCTATTTCTGTATTCGTTTTTTTTCTTTTATTATCATTTTGTACATTTTTAAAATCGACATTAATTCACACAAATAGTCTTTAAACGACTTTAATGACATTATAATTCTTTATTCTATTATAGTTCTAATGGTGAAAAGTTCTTTTATACTAACATTTGTTATCTCCCTTTCGTTGCAGATTCAATTAATTTATCAATTTACCAAGGATTTTTTTAACATCTTTAATTATTTATCTTTAAATTATAAATGATTTTTAAAAATCTTTGATAACTAAGAAATTACCCGCACTTTTCATTGGTAATTTAGGATTTCAGGTAGCGTTGAGAACCCGAGTAGTCTAACACGAATTAAAAAAGACCTATAGATTTAATAATGGTTTATGATGGATATGCTAAATATATAAACTTAAACCGTCTTGCCAGTCTGTCGTAGTCCGACAAAAGAATAAAAATGTGTGATTTTTTACTTTTTATTTTACGTGGTGATAGTTTTTTTTTAAAAGTTTTCTGTTACCATTGCGAAAGGGTGCTTAAAATCTTCCAAAATTTTCATGCTCCTACCTACACAGGAATCTAGAGATTTAAAGATGAGTCTATTTTATATAGCTCATATTTAGAAAAAAATGTACATTTGGTCAACATACTAAAAAGAAAACTTCCAAAAGTTTCTTGCATTTACCTACACGGAAAACTGTTTTTCATGTCAGAAATAAAATATGTTATTGCCCCTGCCTCCAGTAAGTGTAAATGTAAATATGTATTCGCCCGTTACCATCGTACAAGTGTTCTCAACAACTACATAAGTTTCATGTTTCTATCTACACTTAAATCAGTAACATTGGTGGTTTACAGTTTTAACATTGCTCATATCATGAAAAAAACTACATTAGGGTCCCTCAGCATCCAGTAAATAATAATTTAAATATTTTCCACCCAGATACCATCATAGATGTGTACTCAACAACTTGCAAACGTTTTATAATTCTACCTACACAGAAAGTTGAACATTATTGATGTATCAGTTTTTATATCCGAACAAAAATACATTTTGGCTGCTGGGCCCAGTTGTAATTAATTATTTATGTAACCTGTTTACATCGCGGTAGTGTACTTAGAAAGATCTAATTATTCATGCTTTCACCTACATGGGAAATGGTATAATTAGGGATTTAATGGAAAACACGTAAACAAGGTAAGGGTTAGCCTGACCGGACGTAACAAAACAGCGAACGTTTCGGCAAAGAACCTTTATCAACGAACATACAATACACAAATAAAACGAAAATAAAAAAAAAAGAAGGAACTTAGCTGTGGTGAAATCCAAAGTATCGCAAAAAAAATGTGGGGCCAAGAGCCCAAAAACTTTTTTTTCCTAAATTTGGGTTTATAAAAATTGAAAGTATTGATTTTTCTATTTTACCCGAGTAGGCAGAAGCATGCAACTTTAGTAAATTGTTACATACATTCCATATGGCAACATGTGAACATATTTTTTTAATTAATTGTTACAGGGTTCAGTTTAAAGTTATAAAACAATCATGTCTCTATACCTACACAAGATAGTAAATGAAGTTAATGCCATTATGTCTTTTAAAATTAACCCTTAAATATTAATTATTTTTATATTTACAAGTCGTGAACATTAGAGATTTACAGTATTAATATAGCTTATATAAAAGAAGGAAACTACATTTGGGCTCCCGTAAGTAATAATTTAATTTGTTTTGCCTGATACCATCGAAGAAGTGAATTCAACAACTTCAAAAAATGTCATACTTCTACATGTGCAAAATTAGTTACTCTTATTTTTTTTAATCCTATAAAATGGAAAAAAGTTTTTAAATTTAAAATTCTTCTCTGTCTATTATCGTCGTGAGTTGTCCTCAAAAACTTCCAAAAGTTTACTGCTTCTACCTACACGAAAATTTGAGAATACCTGATGAGTCCTTTCTTATATAACGAATATAATAAATTTTGGTCCGCATGGAGAGTGATAATTTAATGTTTTTACAACTATTACCATTGTGGATGTGTATTTATCAATTTTCCAAAGTTTCATGCTTTTACCTACACAGGAAATAGGAGAATTAGTGATTATCATTTTTTATATTGCTCTTATTAGGAAAAAAAAACATTTTGGCCCCCGGTTCCCTGCAACAATTAATTTAAAAAATATGTTCACATGTTGCCATATGGAATGTATGTAACAATTTACTAAAGTTGCATGCTTCTGCCTACTCGGGGAAAATAGAAAAATCAATATTTTCAATTTTTATAAACCCAAATTTAGGAAAAAAGTTTTTGGGCTCCTGGCCCCACATGAGCGAAAATTATTTTAAGAAATCTTTTTCACCCGTTTTCGTCCATTTAGAGTACCCAACAACTTCCCAAAGTTTCATGCCTACACAGATATTAGAGAATTAGTGATGAGTCAATCAGGGCTTTGGCTTTTAATAGTATAGATAAAGTATATTTTTACCACGTTTCTATTAGGTTGCCGTCTTGTCTGGATTTCCGGGGCAAAAATTGAATTCCTTTTTTGAACCACTTCTGATCATCCAATTTTGATGAAATTTTGCATGCATACTTGATTCACAT
>MUZC01000644.1:689886-714636 GCA_002072015.1 Radix auricularia | reverse complement strand
ATTAAGCTTCCTTGAAACTCACAGTAGGATTCTGGAACAGTTTCTGGACACTATCAATTTTATCAAGTATGATGTTCCAGAAATGTTTAAAATCTAGGAAGTTAAAGTTTTATATACCTACCAGCAAAGCTTCTGCATCACTTCTGGTGTCAGGCGTCATATTTATATGTTCTAATAATTTTTCCAACAGCCCTGCCATGTCATCTAGTCCTTCATAAATTGCTATAAAAGCTTCTGATCGTGCAATCCAACGTGTTTCAGACTCCCTCTTCATTGTAATTGGCACAACCCTTTTTTAAATTTTTTCCCAACGAGTTGTTGAAAGGGAGAAAACATAAATCTATACTTTTAACTGTTCAATAAACGTGATAACAACTAGATCATGTTTAGTTAAGTGTACTCTTGCTAAATTTTAAGCTGTGGTTGCCCCAGTTGATGAATAATGCTTTGTGATTTCTAGCACATTTTCGCTGTTGAAGGCCGGAAAGATTCCCGGTCATTACAGAAGCATTGTCATAACATCGTGACCGACCGTCGGATAGTGGTATGCTATAGATTCCAGTTTCTCTACGATAACTATTTCAAGGCTTTTTGCGTCTTTGGAATGTATCTTTGCAAAATCTGAAAATGATTCTTTGATAGTTACTTTTTAGTTTGTAAATCCACATCCACAAATCTGATGACTTGAGAAAGCTTTTCCGGTGTCCTAGATCGATTGAAGTAAAGTAAAATACCGTAGTACTTGTGTTTTCTTATTTCACTCAACAGCTGATTCCTTACAGTCAATGTAAGTAGGTGGATACATTCATTTTGGATTTCCGGTGATAAATAAGATACTAAACCTAGATTTTCTCGGGCATTTTGTTGGTGTTTTTTCTAACAGTTGATCCTACTGAGCAACAAGTTTTATCGACGATGGACAGGAAAGAAAAGCGGTGCCTGATGTTTCATATGAAAGGAATCCAACTTGCTTTGACACTCCGATAGAAGCCCGTGAGAGGAGAGACCTTCCCTCCCCTCTCCCACTTTACTCCCTCCACATGAGAATTGGGGAAGTACGATTTATCTTTTTAAAGAGTCACAACATGCAGCAAAGGGACGCGTATTATCCATTCTGTTAGCCAGTGGTTTTCAACCTTTTGAGATTCCATGACCACTTGAAAAATATGTGCCTTAACTACGGGCCACTACTAAAAATTATTTCTGCATTTTCTGATTTTTCGGTGATTTCGTACAGTTTATCAAACATCTCAAATTTACCTTGAAATAATTTTTTTTTTCAAAGATCAAGCTTTTTCGTAAAAGCAGACATTCTGTCACTGAGTCATATAATGTATCTGCTTTCCTTGCCGAGTGGAATTAAGTTTATTGAGCTTTTCAAAAATTTCAGCCAAGTAAGCCAGAACAGCAACCCATTAGCCATGGTTCAAACTATCAACAAGCTTTGAGCTTTTTCTATATGAAAATCTCTTACGTCATCGCGTACTTAAAACAGTCAGATAACCAGCGAACTTCAGTATACATTAGTAACTGTTAACGTTCAAGATTCATATTCGAGCATAAGAAATCAAAGATACGAGAATTTAATTGACGAGCTTGATAAAATTAAAAACCATTATGGCCAGATCAGAAATATATTTAAGTCTGCGTTAATTCTTTTATTTGCTAGTCTATCTCGATTAATCCTACAGTGCGTAAATTTAATGCTTCTCTCACGGACCACCTGGCAAATCTTCGCGGACCACTAGTGGTCCGTGGACCACAGGGTGAGAATCACTGCTTTAAGCCACTCCTTTTTCTTGTCTTGGTAATTTTGGTTGCTTTTAGTGTCGTCTCTGGTAGCTCTATTAAAAGAATCGTATTGGTCTCTTACTGCTCACTACCATCAACTCACAGTTTTTTAAATTAAAAAAAAACAAACCACATCAGCAATCCTACATTAGGATGTGTCATTTATTATGAGTAGAATGGCGCCCCTTAACACTCATTGGGGGCGCCTAAATCATGTTCAACAAATGCTTTGTAATAAAGATATGTTCGGAGCTCCAATATTCAATCTCGCAAACTTATTTGGGATACATTAGTTTACATTAAAATAAAATTAAATTATGAGTTTTAATACTCATTTTGGCGCCCCCCTAACGTGGCGCCCGGGGGCATTCGCCCCCCTGCCCCCCCTCGCTACGCCACTGACCATATAACACATAGAGATAGAATTGTGAACACACATTTTAGAATATATCCAAAATATAAAGACATTTAAGTATATAGTAAATATTATTATACTGAAATAAATACTTGTTCCTAATTTTTAATAAGCTATGTTTCTTTGGATAAGTTTATATCGAACTAAGGTATAGATTATAACGTAACACTAGAAATCGGTTGAGGTTATTAAAAGTTCTCCGCTAGAGTGCCTAAACAACATTTTAGATGACGGTGAAAATGAATCGGTCTTGAAAATAGACCCTCGTTAAATGTTTAATGTATTTTTAAATAATTTTATTAAAACAAAAGAAAAATAAGAACATTAATCAAATATTGATTGATTTTTTGTAGAGATTTAGTAATTATTTCAAACAACGTTTACAAATATTTTATACAGCAATTTTTTGTGTTTTATTAATATATTTAGCCAAAGGACAATTATACTATTCTAAAATGTACCCATTTTGTTATGTTAGGTTTGAGCTATTGATATTTGGTTGTTTTTTATGGCTAAATGTCAGAATACGTAATTCTCTTCGACGGCGAAATTGTAAAAATCCATCATTGATTAAAGAAACTTACAATTACGTTTTTAACAAATATTTGCTCTAACTTTAAGTTTCTAAAGTCACATTTTAATGTTAGTGTGTGTGTGTAGTTCTATTGTTTTTTTAAAAATTAATATCGTTTCCAAATCACACATTGTGCTTTTTTATTAAAATAAATTATCTTAAATTAACACTACTGTGGACTAATGTTGACTTTTCGAAAGAACACCAAGACAGTAACAAGTCTTACAAATTGAGATCAGTTTTAAATTATTTTATGGAGAACATCTTTCAGAAAAGTAATATAATAAATGTTTTGGAATTGGTTGGCCTCCTTGTTAATTAGAAAAGGAGTAAAATTATGTAGTTTACTTAGGTCCTAAACAAAAAGATTATGCTACAATGGCTGACAACGCCAAGGTACAAACGGTTAGATGATAATAATGTCATGAATGTTTAAAACTCTGTATTGATTTTAGAAATCGCATAGGCTTTAGATAAGATGTAGATGTGGAAAACCAAAGCATTTATTTAAAATCAGGTAATCTTAAAACCCCGTTTCGCCACCCTTTTTATATAACATATAGGGGTAAAATTAAAGGCACTTAGTGCCAGGACTTAATAGAAAAAATAAGTATCGCGAAGAACTCTGGTTTCCTTCCACTCTGAGGAAACCTTTCAACACATTAATGCCTAAAGGTTGGCCATTTTAATGATACCTTATTTAATTGTGGCCAGTGATCAAGCCGGAACGGCTTAAACAAGGCAGTGAGTCGAAATAGGAAAACCCACCACTCGTTGGTGAGTTAAATTTTGATGACGTCAACAGAGACCCTCACAGTGAGGACATTAAGAGTCTGTTGGGGCACTTGCAGAAGCACATATAAGTTTCACTTTGCCAGTTCATACTTAAGAATCACTTTTTATTTAATGGGGGAAATACAAAAAATTAAAAAAAAGGTCATGTTGTAATATAAATGGTAATTGCATTAAGGAAACCTACATAAGTAGATCGGAGTATTCAGTCGTGTAAAAATTAATTACGATATACATAAATATTCAACAATTCTGTTAAGACACATTTTAATAAGTATTTCTTAATCTTTCGTTTCTGGAGTGAGAAACGTAGTATATTTAATTGAGACAAATTATGGTACGCATTATTTATTCCAAAAAATGTTGCAAAAATTAAAGTAACACATTATTACCATGAAAATCCTAGTTTTACCATAGCCGAAACCTAAAACAGTAACACTATTTTTTAGCTAGTATTCTTTTTGATGTGGAAAATAAACATATTCCAAATGATTATGAATCAATTGTTAGTGAATAAAAAACATTTTTGAATTTCGAATTGAAAGAGTCTGTTTTAATTTATTTTTTATTTAAGTAATTTAAATATTACTAATTTTTTAATATATTTTATTTGAATTTTTCAGATTTTGACTCTTTTTGCCAACTTCTTTGTCCTGCTCAGCTGCCCAATCAACTTTTTCATCTACTGTGGTATGAGCAAGAAGTTCCGGGACACGTTCAAAAGTCTTTTCACAGACGTTCAAATGACCTAGGTCAACGCTAATAATAAAAACGTACACTCTTAAAAGAAAATTTTAAAAATTAAAAATGAAAACGTGAAATAGTCTTGTGTCGTAATTAGAGTTTGTGTGATTTATTTTTACTATCATTGCTTCCTTTAAAGCTTTTTTTTAAATATGGATCTACCTATTTTTAGAATTTAAAAATAGTATTCAAAGCTTTTGAATTCCCATTAAAAATTAGCACCTAATTACAATACTTGCTATTGTTTTTAAACTTTAAACTCTTTTCAGCTACATTATTTTTTTTTAAATTCTTGTTATTTTTGTGTGTCCTTTTTAATTAAATCTTTTTTTTTTTTTATTCTAACCAAGTTCTTAAAAAAAACTCGTCAGCTCTCTCATAACTGGATTCAAATGATACTTAAGTTTTCATTTTATGAAAATAAAAGTAGCCATTTACCATCCCGCTAGTGTACTCAAGAATCTTCTAAAATTTCATGATGATCGGATGAATGGTGAAATAAGCAAACTATTCAGGACATGCAGACAGAAAGACACACGATAGCTATTAATAGCTAGAACAATATTGAGAACGGTATTGTAAGCTATAGCTTCGTGGTTCGACTACCATAATTTTAGCAACAATTATTTTTTTTAAAAAAAAACAACAAATTTTATGTTAATATTCAAAATTATAAATTTTATATTACTTTAAATTTCATCTTGAATTATATTTAATGTGTTATTTTCCTTGTTGTGAATGCTTATGACAGAGTGTAACGTGGTGCCACATGTCTCCCTTGTGTTCACTTGTCCAGTGTCCACCTGTGTGCTCCGTCGACTTCTGTACTTTCCCACTAAGACACACCCGAGTTATATCCCCGTGGGCCTGGACTGACCTTGCATGGACTCTGATCCACACCCCCTCGTGATTCTCGCTCATAAAACTATAATCCCCATGAGCGTGTGTCCACGCAGACATATCATTTTTAAAAATAGAGATTCTCATAACCCTGACAAATACTTTTGCAGCTAATCTATGCAATGTGGATTCCCAGAATAGTGTATCCTGGATAACACCGTACCTTCTATTTCATCTGTCTAAAAATCCTCTTAAATTTTTTAATTGCTCTGAACCACTCGAAGCTTGCATCGGTAATACGAGCCCAGACATCATTCCTTTTGGTTATCTGAAAATTGGAAATTACATTTGTCTGTGCTGCTATAGATATTTTCCTTAGCATTTCCCTATTACTCCGCACATTACTAAAAAAAATCTCAAATTCTAGCTTTATTATTTAGTTAGCCTTGTAAGGAAAATATGCCTTCTTTAGATCACTCCATATTTCTGCTGTTTTTTTTTGTTTTTTTCACATTTCCGTTTTCTTTTTATTTTATGAAATTTGTCCTCCGAAGTTCAATGCTTTAGTTTAAGTTTTGGTTTTTCAAACTATTTCTATAATCTCATTTTAGTCAAAAATATTTTTTTACAAGTAACAACTACCACGGCAATCACAAAATATTAAATCGTGGGAAAATCCTATGTACGTATTATTATTTACTCAGTTACGTCATAAAATGTAGAACCATACATGAACCGATATTTATAACTCATTTAGCCAAAACACTAACCCCGACACAACGGCGTTGCCATGTATTGTTAATGAATTTGTTCGAGCCAAAGGCCCATATGTTTTATTTTTAGATTTTCACTCATAAACGCATGGCCTATTACGCATGAACTTTAAAAAACACCCAGCAGAAATGAGCAATAAAATGTCGCATAGAAGTTCGTCAAATTAGTTAGTCAACCCGTAATATTTGTTTGTTAATACAATATTCACATATTGAGAGAAATCTGATAAGGTTTTTTTCAAGTAGCATTGGAGATTACCCAATACGTTATTTGTGACAAATTGTTATTCAAAACCTTTATTTGTTTTTTGTTTTTTTAAATTAATTTAGGGGAAAAAACAACAGCAAACTATCATTTCGGGTTTGTTTTAATATGCACGTTTGTTTTATATGTTTAAGGAGACTCCAAATAGAAAAATTACTTTTGCTCACATTTACTGTCATGTGATTAGACCCATGCAGTCTGTGATATATAAAGATTAACTTGGTTCTCCTTTTTCATCTTTTAGTTTTTATTGTATCGTATGTGTTCTTGTTCCTTTTTGAATTAAAAACTGTAAGCACCTATCTCCTTTTCGGACTATTACAAGGTTACCACTGACAAACATAATCTAATAATAAATGCGTCCAAATGTTGGGCAAAGCGGGTCTGATTCTATGAAGTAAAAAAATAGCATGCGTGGGCAAGATTAAGACAATAATTTGCGATTCACTGTCATAAGTGAAAACGTGTTATGATTGCTTCACGTTTTTACTTGGGAAAGTCTTATACATCAGATGATTTTTGTTTGTTATTTGAAAGAGTGATATTTAAAAAAAACAAATAAATAAGCAATCTTGGGGGGGGGGGGTAAAACGGACAAGGCTATTGCGATTTCTTACATTTTATAAATTTAAATATATGCTATTCCATCATAGCAAAAGAAAGCAAGGAAGACTAAAAGAAACCCTGCGTAGAACAAACATAAGAGAAAGCTCAACCATTGGTCTAAGAAATAACCAGGACTTAATACAATTAGCAACGGATCGTCGCAAATGGAAATCCATGACCTCTGCCCTATGTGCCGTCTTCGGACCGAGAGGAAATAGCTAACTAACTAATTAACTATTCTATCATTAGATATTGGCACAAATTTGATAAATAAAAGGTGTGTTTTGGAAAAGAAATTTTTATTCTTATTACACATCTTAAGGTTGTCATTGCCAGGGCGGGGTGGAAGAATAGCATCTACTCCTCTAGAAATGCCCTCATTACATGCTTATTTTTTGTTGTTGGTAAAATACAAACGAAAGGATTTGACGTCTTCTATTAAGGTAGTCCTTCTTCACTTTAGACAAATGTAGGTTCAGATATTGATGGGGGGGGGGGGGGGGCGGTTCCAAGAAGAGTCACTCGATGCCGTAATGTAAGATTACGTGAAATCTTACAAGAAATGTGGTGCTAATCGGGGGGGGGCAGAAAATGGGTCTAAATCATCTCGACTCTAGGATTTCGTCATTGAGTTAGTAAATGGAATGGAAAAGACGAAAACAAGGTAAGGGTTAGTCTGACAGCACGTAACAAAACAGCAAACGTTTCGGGAAAGAGCCTGTTTCAACGGACATACAATACACAAATAAAACGAATATAAAAAATAAAAACTTAGCTTCGGTGAAATCTAAACAGTCAATGAAAGAGAGCAGAGCGAGCCTATATAGGAAAGAATAGAGAGGGTGGGGCTAAACGCTTAGGTGGTCAAAGCAAACACAACATTCATACCATGTTTGACGAGTGTTTCGTCATTGTCTGTGTATTTGTACGGACCACAAGAACAGGTCAACTCAAGATAAAAAACCAACACCTTTCAAACATGTATACATTTTAATAAACTCAAGTCCAAGTCTCTTCTATATACAACCACTGCCAATCACTCACAACAACTGCCTTTCAACTACGTCACGTTCACACTATAATATCATACTCTTTCATACAGTGCGCAATGCACCAAAAACAAAAATCAACATTGAAATGTCAGGGAAAACCCCATTACCCTATAATGTTTCCCTGACAGCGAGGGTCCCGTAATCTTGTATCAAACTATTCTCAAGACTAACCCTCCCGGATGTTTGTGCACGAGACAATGGCTGTGGCTGCCAGGTCCTTGACACCCCTATGGTCGCCGCCATTGAAGTGTCGGGTGACGGGATACTGTTTGTTTTGTGTAATCGCCCGAATGTGTTCAGCCATGCGGCACGAAAATGACCTCCCCGTCTCTCCTGTGTATTTCAAAGGGCAGCGCTTACACACAATGGTGTAGCCAACATTGCAGCTAGTGCAAAAAAAGGCATCCTTAATTATAAATATCCCCTTAGCGAAGACTGTTTGGTCAGTCTGTACAACAGAACTCTTATGAGTTAATACCCATATGCTAAATTATGATTACAAATATTTTCTTTGTATTATGGAATATTCTTTAAAAAATTTAAGAAGGCTTTTCAGTAAGACATGTCCTTTTGTTGTTCATCAAGTCTCATCAAGTCGGGGAATTTCGTTTAGATTTTAATAAAATATCCACGTTTTTGCCTCAAAAAATTTAAATATCTGTATAATTAGTAAGTAATTTGACAATAAAGACAATAATCTGAAAAACTTTTTTCGTTAAACCATTTTGAAAAAAATCCTACCTCTACATTTTTAGCTAAAACATTACTTTACTGAATATCCTGTAAATAATATTAAGTTCTGTTTTGCCAACGATATTATAAAAATATTAATTTTATATGTTTTAATAATAAGAGAAATGCAAATGGAAACAAATATATGTTTAAAAGCGAAAGGAAATTGTTCCGCACCAGGATGCATTTATACTTTTTATAGATTTTCCCAATAAAAGGACATGGAATGTGTGCTAGAATTGAATAGCATCAAATAATGTGTGAAAAAATATTGCCGCGACCCAGGGACTCTAATTAGATAGTTAGTCTTGCACTTACTTTTCTTTGATAGTTAGCCTAAAGATATTAATTATAATGGTTTGAAGTTCATTATACTATTTAGGGTAACGTGTAAATTTTGTTTCTACAATCAAAGGTGAAAAACAGCAATATCATTTTGGTTTTGGTTAAACAAGTTGGTGTTTTTTTTGTTGTTGTTGGTTTTTTTTTTTTTTGTTGTTTTTTTTGTGTGTGTTAAAAATAAACGATGCTGTTTTCTAGTCATTTGGCATTTATGTGTCATCCGTTTCATAAACTCCTAAATATTACTATTTTAGTCCCGCCTTTAGTTTGGACAATGAAAAGGTTGCTTCTGACAAACATGACACTCTGATATTAAAGAGGAATGACTCATAAGTGTCTTCGAAACTGTCTCCTCCCCTCGATATTTGATTGTGCTTAGCATATTTTAGAGATTTGTTGGCAACCGAGGATGTAAATTTTATCCCACAGTTTGGAAGGAGGGAATTCGTATTCAAGGTGTATTTTTCTATACAATTACTCTAATATAAAGAGTAGGTTGAGAGAATAAAACATAGTTTAGATATGACAAAATGCAATACAAAATATACCAAAACTAATGATAGAATTATATTTTGTATTAAAAAATAAATGTGCCTTGCTTCAAGTTCAAAGTTGCAATTTTAGAACATAATGATTAAGACTCCTTAACTTCTCTATAGTATTGATATAATTATATATTATTACTATGTAGATAATGCCTGTGCTTTGCTGTTATGTTTTAGAGATTGATTTACTGTTTATTTCCCACACATTGTTAAGTGTTCATGTTGAAAGCAGCAACAAGTATCTCCCCTATCAAGGTGCTGTTAGACTTTTATGAAATAGATTTTGAACATAACTATTTACATTATATATACTTTCGATCGATAGATGACATTTTTATTAAATATTATACTACCGTAAATTTATTTTAAAACAGACACCAGGCAGCTGCATTTATGTTTTCGCTCTTTTAAAATTGTAATAGTTAAAGTGAATTTAGAAGCATGAGATATGACTTTAACACGATAAACAAAAATAGAACCTTGTGAAATTTGTATTTTACGTTGTTCTTTCAATACAAAAACAATAAGATTTGCAGTACGAAAATGTTAAAGTCTAGTTAGTTTGTAGCGTATGATAACATGTGCTTTTTTCTTTGAAAAATCAAATACTACGTTAAAACTTTAAAAATTATAAATACACAAAACACCCTTAATACTTAAAAATCTTTAATAGCAAAGGCTTATACTAGCGTCCGCTCCAATATTGTAATTTTTTTTACAGACATTTTTATTGCAACAAATTCCTAGGTAGGCCTACGTAAATTTTGCTTTAAAATTATTTACCAATGTTTGTTATTTAATACATTTGTTTCTTTAAAACATACTAACTATTCCAAAACTGGCTAAAGAGATAACTGTTGTTTTTTTTTACTTTAAAAAAAGTATTTTAAGGCATAATTAGGAATACGATTTTTATAGAAATGAAAATGTTAATTATCGTATGAGATTTAATCTACTTAGAATAGTGTAATGTTAAAATTCATTTTTATATTTCTTCTTTTATGGATTTTATAGTTTCTTCTTACTGATTCAAACAAGCAACATCCAGAAGTGATTGTAGCATTATTTTATAACTACTCTTCAACTTGAAAAGAAATAAAAAAATATATCAATAATGTAATCAATACCCAAAGTATATTCTTGGGTCAATTCTAAATTATGAGCCTTGAGAATTATACAGTTAATCCATAACTTCTTAATTTAATGATGCAACAAAATGGCACTTCAAAACAATTTAATTCAACTAAAATTGAAATTTAAAAAAAAAAAAACTTTTTTAGCGCCTCAAGCTAATGTTAAGGCCGAATCTTATTTGAATTATCAACGTCTGTTTCTAGTAATTGAACGAAAGTTATCAGCTACCACTAAATCAAGTCAACGTTTAAAGTAAACTCAATACGTGTCCCTAAGTTAAGGATCCGTCTCATTAACTAAATAACTTCAACATTATATGAGGCAAATAAGAACTTAACTAGTCCAAATCAGCATCAGATTCAATAATACTTCATAAAATCTTTTAATGAGTAATGAATTTATTTAATTTGATCATTCATTATTTATTTCAAAATCATTTTGCTTTTTAAAGGTCTCTGCAGAAAAGATGTGTGTACTAATTAAGACTTATTAACACATACCAAAATAAATCCCGTAGCAAAATCCTGAAACTGTTTCATAAAACCAAACCATCCACTCCTCGACTCTATAACCAAATCCCCTTTAAGATAAAAAAAAAAGAAAGACGCATTCCCGCAATGTACCTGACTTGTAATGCACTGTGCATGACACAATGCCGGGACCTGTCTTTTAGCAACGAGACGCTGGACGCCTTGTGGACTTGTCTGACTTTTCTGTGCAATATCGTCTTGGAGGACAACCAGAGGACATCGTTTCTCAGCTACATGGCAAAAAACCTGTCGGCGGACGTGAACGCCAGCAGCTACAGCAGCTGTACAAACGAGGACGAAGCGTTTTTACTAAACACGCTCCAGGGGTGAGTTTCGATCTATTTTTTAAACAGTATTTTTTAAAGCCATAATTGATGTTAAGTCGTGTCAAGGAATGTACTAGTATTTTAAAAAAATCCTTGCATTACTGAGTTTGAGAAGGATTCTGATAATGCTTGCCGATCTTTTTCTTTAATATCAAGTGAATTTTAGGGTAGTCATACACGAAAAGATGTGTACAAGAATGAAATGAAAATAACTTTGATGTGTATAAAAGAAATTTTATTTCTTAGTCTTGATTATTTTGTTTGTTATTCCAGCACAAATTAGCAATTAAAATAATTCAGTTCAAGTGTTGGAAATGAAATTAGGAAAAAATGTAAGAAAATAAATAAATAAAAATTAGGAATGCTATTTCTTAACAGACTACAATTAAGTCACACTCAATTATAAGAATGTTTTTTTCCAATTTACCTTATATTAAATTGACTTTTGAAAAAAAAAAAATGTTGCATAATTGCGTATAGACTCTACTTTTAATTTCTTTTTATAAGAAAGTAAATTCCAGTATAATTTTGAAATGTTAACTTCCATTTCTCTTTTAAGGCATTTGAATTTTTGGGTTATCAAGTGAGTGAACTCTAAATGTGTCTATAATTTTAAAGAGCGCTCCCCAATTTAAATTTAATAACAAAAAACAAAGCGAAGATTTGCATAAAAAATACTTATAATTCAGTTCTTATTTGACATTTTTTTAAGGTACGCAGTTCCAGTTAAAGGATACTTATCTCCGGTAATTTTCCTACTGACGATCATAAATAACACCCTGGTGTGCATCGTTTTACTTAAGCCGCACATGCGCTCTCCCGTCAGCGTAATCCTTGTACTCATTGCACTGTCGGACACTTTGACATGGGTTTTTGCTCTACCAGTGTACATTTACTTTTACGCCACTAAGAGATTGCACGAGTGGATTCCATACAACTGGTGCCATGTTATTGATGTGTTTGAGTATTCAATCCCGACTATCTTCCACACAGCGTCCGTCTGGTTGACCATGATGCTGGCCATACAGCGATACATCTGCGTGTGTCACCCCTTCAAGGCTCGGTCATGGTGCACGATGCGCAATGTCATCTACGGCATCATCGCCATCTTTTTATTTGCTACACTGATGGAAATCCCGAGTTTCTATCACAGTTACATCATCGAGACACGTCGGAGGTCACGACTCAACCCAAGCGTAATGGTATCGGGCTGCGTCATACACTTACGCACTTGGTTTATAGTCAACTACAGAATGAATACGATCATCTACTATGTGTTTAGGGTAATCTTCATCAGCTTGATCCCGTGCATGTCTTTAATTGCTTTAAACACGCTACTCATCCTTACCATGAGGAAGGCCATCACGAAGCGCATTGAGCTTCTAAGACAGAACATGAAGAATGAGAGCCGGCGGTTGAGAAAAAACAAATCCACAACTATGATGTTGGTGACGGTCGTAATTGTAACCCTAATTGTTGAGGTTCCCGGTGCTGTATTCTTGACACTACGGGTTTTCCAAAGAATGTTAGAAATCAATATTATTTCACTGGAAATAGAGGAAGTAAGATTTCTTGGACTAGTTTTTTTTTTTTTAAATCAATTTTGTCCCTTTTTAAAGTCACATCTTTTCATGAGTTTAGAGTAAACGATTTTTAAAAACTTTTTATCAATTTATATAAAAATACAAAATTTCGTTAATTTTTAAAAAAAATTACAAAAGTGCATTTTTTGAATTAGGTTTATACTTCATAAAGGCATAGATTTTAAAAAAAACATGAAAAATGGTCGAAGTTATTAAAACATTTTGGAGAGAGTACCTATCCACATTTAACAGGTCAGTGAAAGGGAAAGATCTTCAAATACTTCAGATATCGTATAATTTTTTTTTTAATTTAGAATATGAGAAACATAAAGATTTACCCCCCACCCCCGCCCCACAAATACTTTTTAAAAAATCATTTTAAATAATACTTCACAACGAAGATATACTGCCATGCTTTGAATGTGTTTATATATATACACACAGCAACTGCCTCGAAAATGAAACGTCAGCAGTCATCGTTTCTATCCAAGGCTTTGCTCACCCCCACCGCAGTCTATCTAGAAAACGTACCTCCCCCAATCCACGTTCTGTCCAGACACCCTGCCTTCCCCAACCCGTCTGTCCAGAAAATCTACCTTCCCTAGTGATTGGCTATAGGAGTTTTAGGGACCATCCGACTACGTGGGCCTGCACAGACAACTGCCTTTTTATTGTAGATGTCAGGATATTTTCATACTGTTTAAGGATAAAATTTAAATAATATAAAATTAAATCTACCATTTTATTAAATTGTAGCAGACAATAATTTATTTTTGGGAGAACAATTTTTTCGCAAAAAAAATTCATTAACAAGTTTTTTAAAATGTTGGCCACTGTGGCCCAGAAAACGATTCCGATCATAAAGCAGACTGTTATCCAAAACTAGGGTAGGCTACCGTGGCAGTACAGCCTTTAATCGTTAAGTGCTAGTAATATATTTGTTTGCAATCGAGGTACGGATGTTAGACATGTCATATGCGAAATATACAATGTAGAGGACGAAAACCAAAGCACACTTTAAAGTTTAGGAAATCTCAAGCAACCATTTCGTCCACTCACCAGCTAACATGAGAACTGGTTAGAACCTGGAGTGCCAGTAGGGATCAGCCATTAAGTACCGCAAAGAACTCTAGGTACGACAGCTCTAAGGAAAACTTCCGACATGGTAACATTTAAGGTTGGCCACTTTAATGATCCTCCTAAGTAACATTGGCCAATCGTTAATAGACTTTTATTCTGAGCAAGTATTGCTCTAATATTGTAGTGAATCAAGATAAAAAAATCCATGACCTATTTTGAGTTAAATTTCGATCGAAATGCTTTTAGAGAGGACATTGAGCTTCTTTTGGAGCAATTAGAGCAGCATTTATATGTTTTAAGTAGCCATTTCATAGTTAAGGATCACTTATTATTTAGGATTGGATCAACTTATAATAAAGAGGTTCATAGAGCAATATACATAATAATTTCATTGAAGAATTACATTAAAATTCATCGAGGAATTTTTTAAAATATCAATCAAATGTTGGACAATTTTATTTCGTTATTTGGATAAACATCTAATGCCTTAACAAACAATAATAACATTATTTATTTGTCATTTTCCTTTCTAATGCGAAAATTATAACAATCGTTAAATAATCATGAAACTACGCGTCGATCATTTTAATTTGGATTTACGTATTCCCAAATCTAATGTATAGATTATATATATATTTAGATTAGCGATATCCTAATAATTTCTTTGCACATATTATTATTTTATTTAATTCGTTTTTTTTTTCAGATGTGGACTCTTTTTTTAAACTTCTTCGTCCAGCTCAGCTGCCCAATCAACTTCTTCATTTACTGCGGTATGAGCAAGCAGTTTCGTGACACGTTCAAAAGTCTGTTCACATGCACTGAAATACCCTCGGTCAAGCCTATTCACAAAACATGTTGTCTATGAAGGAAATAAAAAAAATTACAACCGTAACTTGAAATAAACACTGCTTATTGACGTAATGCAAGTTTGAGTGATTTATTGTTACTGTTATTTCTTTCTTACAAATTAAAGTTTAAAAAAAAGAAAAATAGAGTTTAAAAACTCAATTATAATTTTAAAATTTCAATTCTAAATAAAAGTAATGCAACTCCCTTAAAGAGAGCACCTACGTAAAATTGTTTGCTATTGTTTCAGTGTGGGACTTATTACTTTCTTTAGCTGTATAATACAATCAATATATTTTTTTACACGAAGTGGTTATCCGCAGAATTCTGGGGATAACGCTATATGTTATTCGCAGAATTCTAAATGAATCTCATGAGTCGTGAGATAGAAATCTTGGTCACATGACCGCTATTCAGACCCGCTAGGCTTGGTAAAGGATAATTTTATAAATTTTACTTTATAAATTTTAAAAGACCAATTGTATTCGAGTCTTCTTGGTCTCATCGTTAGTGCGTTGGATAGCTGGTTGTTATGTCTGATGTTCGATTTTCGATTTTCGGTTGAGGGAATCTTTTTTTTTTAAATAGTTTATTATTTTTTTTATTTTTTTTTGTTAAATGAAATAATTTTTAATATTTTGTTCATGATTTAGGTTTAGGGATAGGTTTTTGCGTGTTGGTTAGGTTTAGTGATATGTTTTAGGGTGTAGGTTAGGTTTAGTGATAGATTTTAGGGTGTAGATTAGGTTTAGTGATATGTTTTAGGGTGTAGGTTAGGTTTAGTGACAGATTTTAGAGTGTAGATTAGGTTTAGTGATAGGTTTTAGGGTGTGGGTTAGGTTTAGTGATAGGTTTTAGGGTGTGGGTTAGGTTTAGTGATAGGTTTTAGGGTGTAGATTAGGTTTAGTGATAGGTTTTAGGGTGTGGGTTATGTTTAGTGATAGGTTTTAGGGTGTGGGTTAGGTTTAGCGTTGAAATTAACACCATTTTAACAAAATGGCAGCAATCGACATGAAAAACAATAAGGCTGGCTCTGAGACTTGAGAATATTTCACTGAATTTTCCCTTCCACATCGAACTATTAATAGAATTCTGGGGATAACGCCTCCCTTTTTTAAAATACTTTAAAAAAAAATATTTGTTAGATCATTTGACTAAATAGATCTACCTAACAATTTCTACATCTGAATATAAGCTTTCTTATGTCAACTTATATATTCTTAACAAGCTCTATATAGAAAGAGCTTTTCCTCTCAAAGCTGGACTAAAATTAACTTAGAAGGAGGCTAAATTTCAACGAAAATACACACTTTTTTAATTAGAGTTAGTGTCACTTTGTCTTTGGAGCAGACCTTGTATTTTTAAACACTAGTTGTTTAGTTGTTTTTTTTTAAAATTCTAAAATAATTTTCAAAATGGTAGAAAATAGAAGCTTTAACTGCTCATATCCAAGGTAAATTATTTAAACATTAAAATCAGTTTCCCGATAATGCATATTGTTAATAAAAATTATTAAAAGTGTCTCAATTATTTTCTATGGCTTAACTGGCTTAACTGGCTTAACTGAGCTTGTGATATTTATTGCAAATAAGAAGAAGAAGATAAGAGTTCAGAGACTGTTCAGGTGTGAGAAGACTTAGTTAAATATATAAAATAAAAATTTATGGCACCGATCGCAAAAGGGTTTGTCATTCCGTAAATTAAATTACTTTCTGTTTTCCCTCGATTTTAGTTATAATGCTTTAACTTTAAAAAAAAAAATCTAAATGTATAATAATTTTAAAAAATGTTAACTTAATAATTCGGAGATCAACTGTCAAAAAAAAAATAATAATAAACCATTAACGACATGCTAGTTATATGTTATAATTGTCCTAATCAAAGATGTAAATATTAGAGTTTTTATTTTTATTTTTTATGTAATTGGTTGCATAGAAACATCAAACGATTCCGGTGAAATTTTACTGTAGCAGCTTCCATGGATAGTATATATTGTCGGGAATTTAGGGCGTGCGACCCGCGGGGTTTAGGCGTCACGTGGTCTGGCGAGCGAGTAGGTGCAAATGTGACGTTCGGGTGTTATCTTGGTTGGACTGGACAGGCAGACTGAGGGACTCGGCCGTAAAGTTAGTTGAAAGGAGCCGAAGAGAGAATTGTCAATTACATTAGTGACCATGGGGGTTTCGTTAAACCACCCCACCCCACCCCGTCTTATATAGGTACAGTTACAATTGATTAACATTTTGACTTTTGGACGGAGGGAGCTGGGGGCGGAGTCTGGGGGCGGACTCTGACATGTATTAGAGAGGGACGCACAGACTCAGATTGAAGATTCTGGACACACACGGACAGAGAGACGGAGATAGGGATAGAAAATTCCACTAATAAATACACGTTAAAATGTAATTAAAATAATACAGTAATTAAGTAATTTTTATATACATTATTTTTTCAGTTTTTAACAAGATACTTATTTCGAACTTTTACCAAAATGTACACAGCTCAAACGTATTCATAATAAAGTTGAACTACAATAAAGCTTTGGTAAAAAGTTAGTATAGAAAATATTAAATTTAAAATTAAGCCCAACTAATCTAACACAACTTCAACCGTATAGGCGGAATACCTTCTCTGCGAACATACAAGCACGAAAAAGAAAAAGGTAAATACATTTAAAATTATCTGCAGTGTGTACTCGGAGAACAAGCAACTCTATATCAAGCTAAAAGATTTTTGTTTTATAACATTTTTAGAACTATGTAGTACTGAACAGTTTCATTTAATTGTTGTTGTATTTTTTTAGATGCATCAATATTTTATAAGATGTTTTTTAATGTTTTATTACAACAGGGTCTACAAACTACATCTGGCCCGCGAGGCTCTCTCATCCAGGCCCTAGGGACCTTATAGTCTCAAAAGAAAGATGATATTTTTACCTGTAATTTAACAGACAACTGTGTCCTGTCAGTCGACAAACTACTGTTACTAGCTGATTATGACTAGCTGACATTTAATGAGGCTTCCGGCAGAAAATTTTGGAAACTACTGCATTACAACATAAGTAACAAAAAATGATACAATTAAAGTTAATGATTAAATGTGTCTTTTTACTGGGTAGTTTTCTTTTTTTGTGTTGAATAATTTAATTTCAATAAAATATTAGAGCAGTTTTTAAATATATGACAAATACATTCCTAAACAAGGGCTGCTCCAAAGAAAAAAATTGATGACGAATTTGTTTAATAGGGGAGAAGAAGGATTTTATTTGGTTGAGACGTAGCTTTTATAGAAATTTATGATCGATAATTGTCTTAAGATTTTAAAAATTTTCAAAAAAGCTCAGTATGAAGTTTTAAAATATATATCTTCCTTTACAGAGAGAGCACCATGTTTACAAATAAATGACATTGGAATGCTTCTGTTAAAATATAGATATATACAGTTTTGGGTGTATATGTCAGTTGAAAGCTGGTCTGCGCGGCAAATGAATAATTTAAAAATAATTGTGTAATCAAAATATTAAAAATACATAAAATTTATTCGTAGAATCTATGTAGAAATGCGCAAATAAGTAAGAATGAAAATATGTCTGAATAATCCGAATTATTTATGTGATGGAAATTTCTTAACAATTCTAACATTATAATAATAGAATGAGTCCTGAAGATGCAATTGTGTTCTGCACAATTATTCAATTCAATGTTCATTATTCATCCTTAAATTCTTCATTTCTTAGTCAATCGTATAGATAATCTGGACATCATACTTTGTCTAAAATTATTTTCTTTTTATATTAACTCATTACCAGGAAAAAGTATATAATTTATTTAAAATTCATGTTGTCATGAATGCAGAAATTACCCATAATTAATATTCCCTCTAATATTTATTGGTGCGTGTTTTAGGTTTAAAAACAAAATGCGTGCAAAAGTACACATTATCCACTTTTAGTGCAATATCTTACGAATTTGCCTCGCAGTAATTCAAAACTGCTCCGTGGCGTAGCCACGCAGCTTAAAGGGAACATTGCTGCATGGCCCATGATGCTCACATAGTCAAATTGAGTTTGACACCCAAATGCTATATCTCTTATTTCAAACAAAATAAAATTACCACATGTGATCGCTTTTGTTACCCTGTTTTCGTGGTTAATTTTTTTTTTTTTTTTTTTTAAATTTTTCGTTGGATTAAAAGCAATAATTTTTAAATTATAGTTATGGACTATGGCTTTGAAAAAATAATAATTAATGTTTATTATATCAATGATAACTATATTATGTTACCTAAGCTAATAGCTCTCTTTTTCTACATTAATAATATAAAACAAATGCATGAGGGAAATTCTCCAGATCTCCTATCTAGACCTCAAGACCAATGAATATGTCGGCGACAAAAATAACTCTATAGCAAATCGTAAAGAAAATATTCTAAAACAATTCAGAAACGTAAGATGGCATTGTTCGGTCATGCACTACGACATGATACCCTGATGCAAATGATCCTTCATGTCACCAAAGAGCAGGGCCGGTGAAGAGGTCGACAGCACAATGGCTGGCTTGACAACATAAAGGAATGGACTGGGATTGGATTAAGTGTATTATTTTGCCGCCGCTCAAGATAGGTAACAGATCGTTATCTGTTGATGTGTCTGCTGAGTGAGAACCTCATTATAGATTTTGAGAATCATAAAAATTTTAGAACCGTTGCGGGTAGTGGTTAGGTCAAACAATTTAATAGGAGACGTTAACCTTGAGTTGGACAAAGATACTGGATGACCTGATGAAGGGCCATGGAAAATGAGTTAGGACGCTACAAATACTTAGTCACATGCGATTAAATATCTGATGCTGAGTGATGCCTGCTTGTATGCATGTGAGCACGTGTTAGGAATCTGTACGTAATGACTGACCCATCGGCTAATAGTTGCACGCTGACCCACGCCATCCTAGAGAAAAAGCCAATAGTAATTGATAGAAATGCTAGGCAGACGCAATCAAGGCGTGGGGTCCTTATATACTGGACCTAAACATTTAAGCGTTCTATATCTATGTCTCTTAGAAGATCCAGTCACACACCACTATAAGAATTAAGTTCTGAGGTGTTGACTGTTGAATTAGAGTTTGAGCCTAGCTGAGAAGTTTGTTTTCAGGTTTGATTTTTAATGGTTAGTTAGATTAGTTGAAATGTATTTTGTGTATGTTACGGTTTAATGCATTTATTCTATTTATGTTGATTGATATGTTGTTTATTGATAGTTAGTTAAGGTATTCGCTATTATTGTTTTCAGCTTGTAAGTGTTAGTAGGTGACAGACGTGATAAACAGTCAGACCAACTTAGAGCAGACCAGGCAGAAGCCATGCTGGGGTTGATGAAAGGGGACTAGTCGACCCCATCTCTAAACGGGAGAACCACTGTGACAGACGTTTATCGCGGTGCACACCAAGCTGTCAAACATTCCACATAGCTGAGGCTTGGCCCCACAATGACCTCCGGGAAGAGGATCTTACAACGCAAATGGTAGACGATACGCCTGAGGATATAGCCTCTCATGTATTGACCACACCCACTGACCAGACGGAAGCTGGGTCATACGCAATTCATACTTGTATTCAGTCCTCGTACTCTGTTCATCGTCATTTTTAATCATGTTCTTTTAATATATTCCTTTTTGTATGTATATATATATATATATGAATTAAATATTTCATCTGTTGTGTACAGAGTTGTTATATGTATTTATTTATGTGTTAGACCTTGTGGTACTTATAGTGTTGTTTTTAGTTTAACACTAAATCTCATTTAGCTTAAGTTATTGTAATATTTGGGGCATGAGCCAAATTTAATAATATAGTTAAAATTCCATTGACAACTTGAGTCATATAAATGTTGGTGTCTATACCCTATAGACATCAGTTCTCAACAGTTTACATGCGCTGCTCTGTACGAATACAATGGCCACAGGACTGAATGAATTAGCTGTGTTACGTCACACAATTTGGGAGCAATGGAAATACCGTGAGTAAACCGATTTAGCGAAAGAATGAATCTCGACTTATCGGGATCTATAGATGCGTTATAATAACGTAATTAATCGAAATGAATCAATTAACTGATTGAATATTTTACGCTTATTCGAACAAATTTTTAAAAATCAAAACCAATCCTACTTTAAAGATTTTCCAGACCTAATAAATTATAAACACTTGTGGGACATTGTAACATAATATGTTATGTATTAAAAAATATATTTCATTTGTCTCCTGCAGGTGGTAGATCTATTTCCAATTTTTTTCATTTTCCATAGACAGAGATACACAAGATCTTTCTTCCCGTCTGATAGTGTTTTAAATGTGCCATTTAAGTAGTACATGCAAATGAAAAAAAAAACAAAAAACAATGATATAATATAAAAGTAAAAGCCTGTATTCAGTCTCAACGTATATTATTTGTGTTTATTATTTTAATCCTGCCAAATTATAGCTTTTTGCGTCATGGAATATGACCCTTATTGCAATGAATTTATACGCCCTTAGCATAGAGAAATCAACTTTGAATTTTCTAAGTTTTGAGGTATTTTTTAAAGAAATCGGCATTCGTCTGGAAGCTTATTGAAAAGTTATGGAACGTGTGCTTCTTTTTTTTAATTAGCAACATAAACTCAGTTATCAAATAACATAATTTTGGAGTTTAAATAGTGAATGATTGTGAAAATCTAAAGTCTAAAGTCTCAAATTTAATCAAAGTTTTCTTGTCTCTTATAATAACTTGAATATTGAAGTCTTTTAAAAAGATTTTTCATTTTATAATTGTCTGATTTGAAAGGGATTAATAAAAGAACATGATTAGTTTACTTATTGGTTCTTTTTGTTGTGGGAGAAAGAAAAAATCTAATAACATTCAAATATGGCATTTTTTGGACTGCGATGAACTAAAAAGATTAATTATGTTTAAAATTATAAAAAAAAAAAGTTTTTTCATTTCACGTTATTTTCCAAGGTAACCTCTCCTATTAAGTTAAAATTAAAATGCTTTAAACCCTTCATATTAAATTTTCCGTCGCAAAAAAAAAACGTTGGTTTATTTTAATCAACAACATTGTGTCCCATAATGCTGAAATTTTTCAAACAGTTTAGTGGCGAAAATTAAAAAATAAATGATCTAAATTTGACATCGTTCGAATGTTCTCTAGATAAATCAAAGAATATTTTTGATTTTCTATATGTATCTTTATGTAGTATGTAAATGTTTATGCTAGTCAGTCGCTCGTTGCGTATTATAGTGAACAATCGTCTAGTTTTGTCTCCGATATAAAACAAATTTATAGTAGGAAATACTTTGGTTTTTTTTTCGGTTTTTTTAAAAATTAAAATCTCAGGTTGAGCATAAAAGTTCCAAATATAGTCTAAATTTCTCTGTGTGTGAGGGGATCATCATGGGTTTGTATGAAATATGATATGCATGCATCCTAATGCCATCTCCCAATGTTTTTCTTAAGATTTTGGATGTTTCAAAGGGAGCGATACGAGGACAAGTATGATACAATAAAGTGAGAGAATACTTTTTTTAGTCAATTATTGGAAGTATTACGGCGCAGTTGTTTGGAAATTTAAAAAAAATGTGAAATTTTTATTTCATTACAGTATTTTTTTTTAAAAATGGAATTCATTTTAGTAAGTAGGAGCAGGTTCGTTTAGATTTAAATAAAATAAACAAGTGTTCTATCTAAACAATTCTCTAAAAATCTCTAAAATGTGTACTATTATTGAAGTTCTTTTGTTGCCATAATAAAAAATTAATTTACACAAAATAATTTTGAAAAATATTCTTTTTGCTAAAACTTTTCATTTTACTTCAACATAACTGTAACTATAATATTGTGAAGATCCGTTGGTTATTCTATTGGTTATCTTTCCTTATCTACTCTCACAGTTATTCTGCTCTTCATACACTTTGTTAATTACTCTTTAAACACTGAACACCAAGGCAGAATGTACACTTCATTACTTTTAATCTCTTAACTTCAGTACATTCATTATTCGTACATCTCTCTAACACATGCGTCTCTCCGCCTCTGCCTTCTACTTCATACTCCTCCCCTCTCCTTGCGTGTCTCTCTATCCGTGTGTCCCTCAGTCAGTCTCGGTCCGAGCGTTAGTCCATTCCAGGCTCCGCCCCCAGACTTTCCTGTACGAAAGTCAACCGTCAATCATCTTGTACCACCCCTAGGTAAGACGGGGGTAGGTGGGTGTACCCTGTCATGGTCAGTAATCCCCCCCCCCTTTCCTTGTCTCTGACCCGCTCTACAATTGTCGGTCCCTTTCATCTACCGTTCGGCCGAGTATCTCGGTCTGGGCCTACCTGACACCTGGGCTAGATAATTTGCCAGTGGTCAGTTAGCTCCCGTCTACAAAGCCCCGCTCGTGCTTCCTATGTCCTTTGATTCCCAATTCAAGCGAGGTAACAACTAAACGTCACAGTTCGCACCTCCGGCCACCTGGACTCACCCGTTAGTCCAGCGGCACATCAAAGGCCAAACATACGCAGCGCCCTACCCGCCCTAAACTCCCCACACAGTCCCCCTGTTTTCAAAATTTATGTCGCCCTCGACATTAAAGAACCCTCTCGGTGTATGTTTGTTTAAAATTGGCTTCGAGTGACTAAAACCCTCTGGCAAACAATTCAAAACAAATACACAGAGAGGCTTTTGTGTTTCCTGCCAACACATCCTGCGCTCACCATCCTACATCACTCTATCCCTACCCCTCTATACCGTCTCACCCCACTAACGTGTGTCAGTGAAGTCCATGTCGCCTGGTCAATTTATCAACATCATGGGAGCAACCATGTAAAACATAAGCAGGGAAAATTCGACAAAAATGACTTGTAAAAAATATTATGGATAAACTTCGTACTCTTTTCAAAATACATTCAAATAATATATGAGACACATAAAAAATCAAATTACATAAATTTCTCAAAACATTTCCAAGTCATCAACTACGTCGATTCCCGATAAAATTGACAGACATTGTTAAAGTCAGATAATTGCATCTGACGATAAAAATACACATAGACATTTAATAATCATGATCAAAAAATAGCAAAAAAAAAACAAAGCAAAAATACGCATAATGGGCTAACAGCATAACCCAAACATAGTCATTTTATCAATATGTCACAAAATCATATCATGAGACAAACCAAGCACAACAATTCAATACATCAACTTGTTCATGTAACAGCATTACACAAACAAAACGCAATGTCAAATCATCATCCAAATCAAATAATAGCATAAGGTAGCAAAACATATTTCAGAAATTCACCATTCCTAAAATTCAAGTGATAGCATTAAATGACTAACCAAAATAGTTATCTCAATAGTTCAGATAGTGTAATTTCAATGTTCATTTGAATAATCTAGATTTTAGCACACTCTCCTCGTCTGTCGTCTATCACACGAATAGTTCATAATCTTCAACTTTGGCGGATAAGTGTCATCGTGTTTCATACTGGCATATCCCTCAAGATGAATGATTTTCATTGTCTGCCCTTCTCGTCTTATTTCGAACAAATTATCATTGAATTTCCTGGTGATAACGAACTGATTACGATGATTTCTGTTATCCCGACACGCTTGGTTGACGGAGTCGGACAATTGAATTTTGTCACCGACCTTAAACGAGCGAGTTGCTGCTCTTGTCGTGATGACACCTTCCTCCCGCTCCTGTCGAATTGTCGCCTTTGTCTCGACTCTAGCAAGAGGTTTGAATTTA
>MUZC01000644.1:582449-688169 GCA_002072015.1 Radix auricularia | reverse complement strand
CCCCCCCTTTCCTTGTCTCTGACCCGCTCTACAATTGTCGGTCCCTTTCATCTACCGTTCGGCCGAGTATCTCAGTCTGGGCCTACCTGACACCTGGGCTAGATAATTTGCCAGTGGTCAGTTAGCTCCCGTCTACAAAGCCCCGCTCGTGCTTCCTATGTCCTTTGATTCCCAATTCAAGCGAGGTAACAACTAAACGTCACAGTTCGCACCTCCGGCCACCTGGACTCACCCGTTAGTCCAGCGGCACATCAAAGGCCAAACATACGCAGCGCCCTACCCGCCCTAAACTCCCCACAATATGTTATTATATTTTAACAAACGTAATTTTAAAATATTGCTATGTAATGATCAATAATATTTTCTGTGAAAGAAATGAAAAATCGTATAAATTGTTTGTTAATAAGCGTAATGTAATAATTCCCAAAATTATTCAAAATGTTCTGTTTATAGATTTTAACAATAGAATAACATGACCTATACGCTTGAACTGATAGGATACCCTAACACTTGAAAAATTTAGTATCGCCAGCGAAATTATTTGAATTAGTTAGTAACAAAGTGACATTTGTGTCTCATACAATTTTATTGATCATGATTTGAAGGCCATTTACAGAAAGCTGGTAATTTTTTTTTTCAAACGCTTAACAGAATTAGCATTTAGTGTGCATGAGTCAGTTTATTTATTAAGCACATTTCTGTGTGTTAAAATAATATTTATTTTTTTAAATCTTAAGTATAAAAATAACAATTAAAAATTAAGTTTTATTTTTAGAATATGCGGTTGTTGCTTTTATTTCAAAGAAAATTTTGTATTGAAAAATTCTTCGCCTCAACTATCACGCGAATTTACGAAAGGAAAAAAATATAGATCTATATTAAATTAAAAGTTTTTAACATTTTTTTATTAAAAATTTTTGTATTCTGCTTTTTCAAGTTCTCTATTCATTTCAACATTTTAGAGCAAATTATCTCTTTGACCATGACAAGCGTTGCCACTCAATTTTTAAGGAATATTATAGGAGTGGGGGAGCGGAAACTGATCACTCCCACACGACATCCTTCATGCCTTTTAAGGGGCGGAATAAATGTTTTGGGTGGTGATATAACGCTTGCTGGATTAAAATTGGATATTATAAAGTGGTTTTAATTTTGAATAGCACTAGAAAGTTATTTGATCTTTCAGGTAATTTTTTTAAAAGGATGAATGTTACTATAAAGTAGAAGGAGTATGTGTTGTGTTGTCAAATTCTAGTAGCTGCTGTCACTGCATGGGATAGATCCTGTGCTTCTATACTTTTGTATTTCGATTTTAAATCATTTTTGGTCATATATTTGTACTATAATACTTTTAAATGAACAACAGTTTTCTTTCCTTTCACAGTACGGCTAGAAAATACTGAGAATAATTTCAACATTGATTATATACAATATATATTTACTGACACATATAGCATAAAAGTAATTTATAATAATAATATAGCAAAACATTGATTTTAAATAACTGATATGGACGTGATGAACTTTTTCTTTCATGTTGCAAAATCGCAATAATCGGAAGACTTTTGTAGTATATACATAAATTAAAATAATTGAATTAAATAATTGAACAATAAAATGCTTAAAACAATATTTCGCATACCGGCACAATGAGAGTAGTGTTAAAATAAATAAATGTTTGAATAAAAATAACGAAGAAGCAAACAAATATAGGATATAATTATTTTTTTATTGCTGCAGGTGGTTTACAATGCAAACGGTTGGCGGTCTCGTCAAGCTAAAATACTAACATTTTCACTACAAAATTCAAACCTGAATTTGGAACATTTTCACAGTTAATTTCCCACTACAAATTTTAATTTTTTAGATAACCTTACAAACAAAGCCTTGTACTTGTGGCCTCTCTAATTTTTTTTCTTTTAAAAGACATTCTTTTTCACCAGCTTTCCAAGTTCGTAGATCTTGCTTTCTAATAATCTCACATGGCTTCTTTATTTTCATTGTCATCCATATTCTAAAGGTACTATTTTAAAATTGCTCACCGATAAATTTTATTTTACTTTTAGAAAAATTGTTTTACAAAAAGACATGCAATTGCTAATTATCTACCAGTCTACTGACAATAGTTTGACCTATAAGGAATAGTTTTTTTCTAAGTACATTTTAATCAATTATTAAGTAAATCAATTCCGACGCTGCAGTCAATTATTGAAATACAACAAATTGTTAACCAAATATTTTTTTAAAATATATTTTTTCTCTTATTTTGAAAATGTTTGATATTTATTTTGAAAACCTAAACCGGGAGGCTATTTTAAAAATATTTTCTTCAAAGTTTTTTAATTCGAAAATAAATCTATGAAATAAATAATTTTTTCTACTAAAGAAACAATTATTATGCGACTCATGATTACTGTCGCAAAGAAGTTTTGTGCAAAGACCAGTTACTTAATCAGTCGCTCTTTAAATTCTTAACTGTATTAATGCTCCAAAATCGGACATCATTCATATTTTGTTTAGAATAAAATTTACTAAAATTACAATTCTCTTTTATCTAGTTTACTCAAGCTAAGTTAAGACAGCATTT
The DNA here is from genome assembly GCA_002072015.1 of Radix auricularia. Lineage (NCBI taxonomy): Eukaryota > Metazoa > Mollusca > Gastropoda > Lymnaeidae > Radix > Radix auricularia. The sequence goes on along the minus strand of MUZC01000644.1, from coordinate 685,582 downwards.
AATTAATTAATTAAGTTCAATTTCGGATTATCCAACCCAAGTCAACAGCAGCAACTAAATATAGTCAACGTGTGAGATAAATCCTATAGGGTGTGTCACTTTGTTAAATAGCATCGGATTACATAAGTCACGTCAATATTTTATTATCCTTATCAGAATCTCACTAACTTATCGACGTCAGCATCAGACTATATTATTTTAAAATATAAAGATTAGTCTAATTCATAATTAATATCAAAATAGTTCTGCTTGGCTGAATGTCTGCGTTTGAGCGTGTTGATAATGGAAGGCTAATAAAGAAACAATTTTGGTACTGATTTAGACGTAATAAAAATGTTATATTTCTTTTAATATAATCTAAGATCAAAGAAGAGTTAAAGGCATTCCAATATGGACCCTAGGTGTACTGTACTCTGCATAGCAGAATGCTTTGACCTTTCGTTTAACAACGAGACGCTGGAAGCCCTGTGGACCTGTCTGACGTTTCTGTGCAACGTCACTGTGGAGGACCACCAGCGGACACCGTTTCTCAGCTACCTGGCCACAAACGAATCTGCGGATATAAACGCCAGCAACCAGAGCAACTGTACAACCCAGAATGCCGTTTTACTTACAACTGTAGCGGGGTAGGTTTCGATTTATTTTTATTTTATTTTAACTTGAAGATTCGATTATAAGGATGAGATCTCTACATAAAATTTCATGAAATGTTAAAGCAGCATTAAAGTATTCCATTAATTCCTATGTAAGCAACTTATGCTTAGCATGTTTCCTAGCACTATACATTTATAAATTATTTCGGCTTCTTTGACATAGCTTCAAAAAAAAAAAAAAAAGCTATTGTCACTAACAAAGTTAATGCATCTGTTGGTCTCATGAGCTTATTCTTTCAGCCTCTATCAGCTTTTCTATAGCTTTCAAAATAATCTCAATAAATGGCTCTATGGTATATTCACTATTTCGTATCCTGAAGCCTTGCTTGTAAAGTAATTAGATATTCCAAATAGTTATTGACATGAATGAGAATGCGTAACAACGTTCTAGAGTACTGAAAATCCTACATGTGGAAGAAAATCAGCAGTCCCGAGCCTGCGCTCTTCATGGGGCTTCCCGGAAAACCCCCTCAGCCCTCTGGCCCCCTAAGGGACGTAAAGACTGAGAAGCCCCCCGGAACGGTCGCTGCTACAAGCGGCCACCTGGGTTGTCCAAGACACTAGGTCGAAAACGCCTCCCACTAAGTGTGCCTCCCAAGGGAGGTGTGGAATTTCCTACTGTGACTCGCTATCAACATAGTATCACTTTGGCGCCACCACGGCAAAACTTACGAGTCTTTATGGTTAGGATCGCCGCAAAGCGTGGGATCATCACTGACCTGCCTAGGGTTTAACCCCAACCGGAAGGTTTCCTCAGAGCTGGCGTCCAAAAGCGGTTCCTAGCGGTACCTTTTGCTATTCCGTTTTGGGGTTCCTGGCCCTAAACCGGCAACGCTCAACAGCGTTGCTACTTAATTGAGGGAGACGAAACGGTCGCTTCGGAGTAACCCGACCCTCAACGGGTATTTTGGTTTTCATCATGGCATTGTATCTAAAGGCTCTGCCTAAGATCGTACAGCGACTGTAATCATATATGACTAGCACCTAACACCTAACAACGGTCTTCGGCTGTCCAAGCCAGGGGTTTGTTGGTTTCAGGTCGTGGTCTGCTCCACGACCCTACTCGTGTGTCTAACCACGTAGAGGTCAACCTTTTAGAGTACTAAAATAGGCAATTCGTTTCAGTTTGATTATCTTGTAAACATATTTAATTAAATTAACTGTTAGAGCAAGGTTTTACAGTGAGATTTATGTTATTGCGTCTTTTTTAAACGCCTGCATACTTTCCAGCCATGCAGAAAAAGTATTAACACATGATGATTCTCTGCAGCCCATTACTTAAGAATCTTCACTTATTAAAATCATTTCAGAAATGTAAGCAAGTTCACTTTTACTTCAAAGAAATATAATACAATGTCTACCTCCTTATTTTGAATCGTTATATGTCCCACAACTGGACATGTTTGGTGATGTGAAATATATGAATAGCTATCGAATACAATTGAACAATATTGGGGATCTTGTTCCTGAAAAAATATGATTTTTCGCGATCTATATCTCTTAAAATTGCTATGAGCATAGTTTGAATTTTAGATGACACTTTTATAGTAACCTTTTTTAATACAATGTTCTGGGAGTGCTCGATTGTACTCGACCAGCAAATGCATTGGCTCCGGAATATCTCCTTTTTTTGAAATAGTATTGTCCTCTCTGTGACCGAAAATAAAACAATATTGCGAGGATTTAATAATGTCAAAATATTATAACACAAACGTCCTGCCACTTTGTTTTTTTTTTCTTTCTTTTTATAACCTATTGTTGTTCTTTGTAAATTTATTTTTATCCGATTCCTGATCCTTTCAAATTTCAAAAATAATGGAAATGTTTAACTTTTGTTCCTGGGTGGATTAGTTTGGATACATGCGTGCAAAATTTTAATTTCATTAAATAAGCACTTTTGTTCATTGCTTTTGTTGATGCTTCAAATCAAAAGACTTTTAAATAAAAATAAAAATAATAATTATTTAGGTAAAATAAACCACCGTTAGTACGCCAAAAAATTTTTTCCAGTAGTTTAGTTAAGTTTAATTCAAAATTGAATCAATTCTGTTTAACAGAACCATATTATCTTATTCGTACACTCTTTGAACCCCTGTTTCCACTTTAATAGCATTACTATCAGAAACTTAGGATTCAAAAGTGAGTTGAAGTTCTGGCATTTGAAACGTTTACGAATATAAAATAGTTCCTTTATTTATTTATTTATTTATTTATTTATTTTTTTTTTGGTTGGAGGGGGTGTTGTGTGCATACTTTATCTTAGCTTTTTTTTTATTTTAATAAACTTTATTTTAACGCTTTCCATTTTTGAAGCTAATTAACAAAGAATTAGCCGCACCTCCCCTCTTTTACACGCAATGTGCCGCTCCAAGCTTGGCGCACTTTTCATGCGTATTAAGTTTTTTCTTTTAAAACAGGAGTGACTGTCAAATTGTAAGAATCATTTAAGCTACCACTACTATAAAGTTACATTATCATACTACGTAATTAATTTTAAGTACAGTAGCAATAGTATCAGAAGAATTTACATCCAATAATGAGTTTGAAGTCTTGACGTTTGAACAGTTCACATGTCTGTAGTTTTGTTATTAATTTCTTATATGGTTTTTCGTTTATTTCGATAAAAAGCTCGACTTTCTTATATTTTTTTTCTAAGAAACTAATTAACAACCAGTAATTTGACGTCCCTTGCAAAATGACGCCCAGTGCGTTTATCCCATTGCCCCTCCTTCATTCGCTACGCCTTTTAATTGAACTAGCTTTTGAATTTTTAAGGAATAACACTTTTTTTCTTTTTAAATTTATCAGATCTGTAATAAGTTTGTTATTTTTAATGAGCGCCTTTCCAAACATCTTTAAAAAGAAAACAAAGGGGAAAAAATAATTTATACATTCTGTACTTATGCAGTAAAGTTTTTGTTTTTTTAAGGTACGCATTTCCAGTTAAAGGATGTTTATCTCCTGCAATTATTCTACTGACCATCATAAATAACACTTTGGTATGCAACGTTTTACTAAAACAGCACATGCGCTCTCCCGTCAACGTCATCCTTGTTCTCACCGCACTGTTGGACAGTTTGGCATTTGTTTTCCTTGTTCCGGCGTACATTTACTTTTACGCCACTGAGAGGGTGCACGAGTGGGTTCCATACAACTGGTGCTACGCAATCAATGTGATGGAGTTCGACATGCCAATTTTATTCTTCACGGCGTCCATCTGGTTGACCATGGTTCTGGCCATACAACAGTACATTTGTGTGTGCCACCCCTTCAAGGCCCGGACATGGTGCACGATACGCAATGTCATCTACGGCTTCATTGCAATTTGTTTATTTGCTACGCTCGTCGAATTACCGTGGTTCTTTAACACATACATCATCGAGACACGTCGGAGGTCGCGACTTAATCCAAGTGTCATGGTCTCTGCCTGCATCAGAAGCTGGAGTCCTGTGTTTGCTGTCAAACCGAGAATTTATTCCATCTACTGCGCTTTCATTCTTATCATTAAGAACCTAATACCGGTCGTGTCTATAATTGTTTTGAACACGCTGCTAATCTTCAACATGAGGAAGACGATAAAGAAACGCATTAAGCTGCTGGGACAAAATAAAACGATTGAGGTTAAAAATTTAAAAGAAACCGACTCCACGACGATGATGCTAGTGACAGTAATGTTGATAAAACTTTTTTGGGGGATTCCCATAATTGTTTTTCAGGCACTACTCTTTGCTGAAAATGCCTTTGATATCCTAATTGTTACAGAGGAAACTTTTGACGTAAGTTTAATTAGCAGAGTTTTTCGTGTTTAGTTGTTTGTTTGCTTCCTGTTGTTGATTTTTTTTAAATAATCCATTTGGTATTAACAGACGTTTATTATACTGGGTTAAAAGTAGTATAAATTGCTGATAAATTGTCGTATCTGCCTTAACATTTCTTGTCTAAAGAAAAGTCTTCTGATATATTGTTTAGCTTCAACTCGACAAGGTGTGATAAATACTATTTTCAATAATGTCAATTTTTTAAATCATCAAATATACTGCTTCTAGCTAAATTCGGATTTTATAATGATGATTCGAAGTCAAGTGAAATCGCTCATTGCTTAATATTAATGTCATAATTTGATTGTTATTTTATAAATACTTTAATGACATACGTTTTTGGGTTATATTTTTTGGCTATAAAGTTCAGGAGCATCTCTTTAATATGATTTACGGATTTAAAAAATGTATTTTAAATTAAATACATCACTTATTTCTTAAGTAAAGAAAGCATTTGTTTTTATTATCATAAAAGTATTCAAATTATCACGTTTTCAAGTTACAAACTTTTTAAAAACTTATTACAAAAGCACGAATTGTGCTCTTTCATTAAAAACTAGATTCAATTAACATTATTTTAGTCCAATATGGACTGTTCCAATAATAATTACACCAGATACAAAAACAAATTTTCTTAGATGTGAACAGAAAACAAATGATTTTAGGAGATTTTTTTTACGCAAATGAAAATGTTTTTAAAATGGTTGGACTCTATGTGGCTAAACCACGAACATGCTCGTTTAAGATACTGCTATTTGAGAATAAGAGTATAACAACCAGTTGGGCACCGCAAAAGCCCAAACAGTTTGCTGCTATTTATGTCAAATATGATTACAATTGCTGCTCGGAACTTAAATATTGCCTAGGTGAAAGATGCGATGTCTATGTTGCAAATTAAAACAATCGTTGAGGGTCGGGTAATTCTAAGCGACCGTTGTGCACACCTCACATGCTATTAGTAAGACCCTGGAATGCCAGTACGGATTTAAAAAATAGCAACGGCATATAATTTCGTGGACGTAAGCCCGGTGGAAATCTTCCCACAGGAAAGCACCGTTAGTTTGGCTACGTTGATGATCTTCCTATCTTGGTCAGTTTTCACACTCGTATGCTGATCCTTAGTTTAATTTCAATAAAGCTTCATCGGCTATTGAGTAGGGAAAAAATTTATAAAATATTAACTAAATATCCGACAAATTTATTAGGACTTATCTCGAAAGGTATTTCTTTATCACTCGTTAATTTGGTGAACAGCATAGTATAGCTGACTCAGAATTTTTTTTTTGGCTCACACATTATTTATAACAAAAAACGTCTTTAGTATGTTGAAAATCCTAGTTTTCCGAATCCTTTAAAAACTAGTAACGTTATTAATATTTTAAAATTAACTTCTTGGGTCCAAAAAATAAAATGTACTTGATACGACCCGTGGCGTAGAATACGCCGCAAACTTGCTCATATCTAATGCAGAGAAAAGGATTGTGGGAGAACTGACACTAACAGAGTACGAAGATGTGAGAACAATGCGAGTGAACGTCAGGGGGACCGCCGAACCTAGCAACGGAGCTGATCTTGAGACAGGCGCACTGCGTTAGGCTACCTGCTCCCACCCTCACTAGTGAACCATATACTGTGATTGGTCGATCTTAGCCAGCGAGGCTCATTCGTCATGCTTATTTTCTCGTGTCTTGTGCTTTTCTTAATTAATGGTGAATTATGTCTATTAATTCCAAATAATCATGAAAAGACGCGTGGTTATGTATTGAATTATACACTTCAATGATTCAATAATGTTTTGTTTGTTTTTAGTCCTATAACCTTTTTTTTTTCGAGGTCGTAGGTGGTTCTAATGTTTCCATTAGAACATTCTTGGGCTTTCTAGACACTGGCAGCGCCTATCCCTCTCCAGGTCAGCGAGGACTTTGGTAGCGTTAGTCATTTCACAACATTTATATAGTTGCTTTTACGTGGGCTCGATCCCACATCCCTCAGCTTGTGAGGCGTGCGCACTATTGACTTCAAAAATTCAATAATGTATTTAATTAATTAATTATATTGGCACATTTCAGATGTTTGAACTTTTCTTCAACTTTTGTGACCTGCTCATCCGCCCAATCAACATTTTCATCTACTGTGGTATGAGCAAGAAGTTCCGTGATACTTTCAAACGTATGGTCACGTGCCAAGAACTGCCCTAGGTAAAGGCTACTCACAAAAATATAGTAACATCGTTATCGATTCAATTATTCATTTTATTATTATTTCTAACTGAAAAAATAAAAGAAACAATAAAAAGGACTAAATTTTATTTTGTTAAATGACATAGACATACTCATTCTTTTTTTTAAATTTCCAATAAAAAATTGCATCCAGGGCTGCTGCCAGGGGGTGAATACACGAATTTATTCAGAGGCCCCAATGGCAGGGGGGCCCCGTCAGTCACGCTTGTTTTTTAGCGCATTTTCGAGAAGTCGAATGCGCTATTGCACCCGTTTTGTCCGTCCGTCTGTCATCACCCTAGATCTCAGCAACCATAAGTCCTAGACCCATGATGTATATATGTTTTTTGTATGTCCTGACCTGCCATTTGTGCATCAACACTCAGTTACACGATCCGTTAAAAAACCCCGTTAAAACTACAAAAAAACATTGCGAATCGAGAGATAACACTGGCGCAGGCAACGGCCGCCATTGCCGGAAGTCGAATACATCGTTTTTCAAGCATTGAAGAGTTAAAGTTATTGGTTAATGGTGCGAAAGCGTGCAAAAGTATTAGTTTTTTTGCTGTTGACGTCATTAGAATATGTGTAAAAGTTTAGAGAGTTTTACGTCATCATTTGTGGTGACTTCAATCATGATCTTAGCGGCCCAGGGGCAGAAATTGAAAACTTTTTCTAAACAAGCTTCAACATTCAACTACTTTCAACAAGATTGGCAACCACGATCTATCAAACAACAATTGATAGAGTATTTGGGCGATTAGCTAATTACAATTTAGAATGTTTCATTTATGAGTCCTATTTCAGTGACCACAAACCACTTGTAGTTAGATTAAGGAGAAAATAAAAAAAATTAAAATGTAAAGATATGACTTTTAAATAATTTTTTTTCAGGTATATTCATTACACAAGAAAATTCATAAAAATATGTCTAAAATCTAAACACAATTACTGATAACTACATAATGCTGATATCTAACACAAGTACTGATACATAATACGAAAATGCGCTAACACGTCCTGAGTCCAAAAAGGGACCAGGCTTAACATGATTTTTTTTATTTAATGCTGATGCTGTGTGCGTAGATATATGTTCGCACGATTATTCAAGTGACATATAATAAAAAAAGTTACAATTGATGGAAGACTTTCTGCACACAAGTGGTTAGCTAAAGAGTTTTTTTCGGAATTTCGTGTTTTACGTCACTGTTTTCTAAAAATAATATCCTTTAGTCATCAAATACAACATATCTATGTCTTCCGGTGACTTTCTTACTTATTTGAGTAGATTTGAATATTAGATTTTTTTCAACAATTTTACGACTCGGTAAGCTGTGACTGACTTATTCTAAACCAAAGTTAATACTGAAGTATAGTTGATAGTTTTATAGTTATATAATTTCTTAAATCTTTGCAGCACCCCTATCTTTATTTCGGCTTTACTATTTACTGAATATTACTGTCTTCAAATAAATAAATAAAAGCATAATAATAAATAAACAGTTTAATCATCATTATGGTAATACATTGGCCTATTAAAGTAAGTTTAGTGTAAATTATATATATATTTATACATATATTATGTAATAAATACAATTTATTCTTAATAATAGCGACACAAAGGTTGCCAAAGTGTATAGCTTCATGCATTTAATTTAATTTTTTATATTAATTTCCTGTAATAACAATTTAATTTATCACATTTTTAATTAAAATCCTATAAAAATATTTTCTTTTTTTTCTTTTAAATTTAGCGTTAAGAAAAAACTTTTTCAACATTTCAAAACGATTTTTAACAAAAGACTTATTCAAAAAATATACATACATTTTTGTAAAAAATTAAGTTATTTATAGTTTTGTCGATTAGAAAGAACATGATGGTCTTCTGACATTTTGGTGCAATTATTTTTAAAGATAAAAATTATTGACAAAAACCGGGGGAAAAATTAAAAAATATTGGTCATCATTTTTTATAGTAAAATATATAGTATATGTAGTGGGAGGGGGGGAGGGAAGGTGGGAGTGGGCTTAAAAAATTCACCCGAAAAAAAAGGACTCGACTTCTGTTCAAGATTAATTTGGTTTTATTTAAAAGTTTAGAGCTAGCCCTTCAATATGATATATAATTTAGAGTTTTATGACGATAGATATTTTTTGGTCAAATCACCTACAATGTAAAGTGGCAGTGTGCCTTACATATTAGTTATATAATGATATATTGATAATTGCATTCTTAATGTTTAGGTATTAAAAAATGTACGAAGTATTATGTTGTGTTATGATCATGTACTTTTGAGAGATCTTGTAAACAGGGTATTGTCATTTCGGTTTTAGAAACTTAAAACCGTCTCACCTTTGGTCTGAGGTGCATTTCCTCGTGTTGCTGTGCAATCCAAGTATTAAGTGACAGTCTTTACCCCAGCTTTTGCACACAAATTCTGTGATTCCCAATGTTTTGGCCTTTCTCCTATCTGTCTGTGTCCTCCTTCATCCTTCACTCCTCGGCTACTATGACGCCTTCCTTGACAACTGTGCGTATTCTGGCTGCTTTCAAGTCCATTTGGCATAGTGGCATCTGCTGCTCTAGACATTTTTCCTGGAGCTGCCGTATCTATAGCATCTACACCATGTCTATAGTTGACCGACCAGCAAATGAATGGAAAAAATATGTGCGTTATTAAGCTAAAAAGGGATTTAGCAGAGTGAATGATAAGGTCAAAGAAATTCTATTTTACCTCTAAAAAACATGACGAGTAATTAGAAAGATGTAACAAGAATATCGAGGAATGTTTTTTTTTTAAATTTAATAAAAAATTTTGTATATTATTGTTTCCTGCTTTTTTTTCAAGAATTTTCTATAAATACAGAAACATTATTTAGAATCGAACACTTTTGATCTTTTTCATTGTTTTTGACATTATTTGTTATAATTAATATTTTAATCTTTTAGACATAAGGATTTTATGGAATGAAAATGAAATATTTATAGCTAAATATATACATATTTCACTTTATAAAATGTACTGTTAGACAAGAACCTCGATTTACAGCTTTAGGTTGAAAACGTTTTAGTTATTATATAGTTCTAATGTAAAACTTTCTTTTAAAAAAATAATAAGTAACGATTTTACAACTATGAATGAAAATCGTAAAACGTGAATGTCAACCGCAATAATCGTCCTTCAATCTCACACACTGCATCGTTTATGTTAAAAAATACTGAGATAAGACGCCCACTAATATAAAAAGGACCCTGGGTGAGGGGTACGTAAAACTTTGTATAAGACAGGTCATGTATAAGCGAAATTACGTTAGTGAGATGGTAAAGTTGCATCGATAACTAACATTTTCAAAAGCTTGCGATAGTTCATGAGGATCGAGATAACCAACATTAAGTGGCTATATCGGCGCTCCTTTGTGCTCGAGATATTAGTTTTTGGTGACGTAAAAAAATCGACGTAACCGATGACGATATGCGTTGAGAGAATTTGGCGTTCTACATCAAAAACGTCGCTTTACTAGGGTTGGCGCGTTAAACGAGGAGAAGTTTTATTTAAATTTCAATATATCATCCCCTTATTATAACTGTACATCTAATGTCATGAAAAATATGTTTAAAAATATGGTGATTGAGTCTGATCCATGGTCATAATCTGAAAATCTTATTACACAAAAACAAGTTTGAAGAATAATATATCGATCGCTACACTTTTAGAAGACATTTTTTTTTTACAAAAGCGTAAAATTAACTAATTATTAAATTACTTTTTTGACCATAGGTTATATAAAGATTATATTATTATGTGTTTTAATGTTTGTTTTATTCTGTAATAGAAAGGAAAATCGAAAATAGTATTTGATTTACATCGCAATGAAGCTGTAACGCCATAAGTGCATTCTATTTAAAGATTTCCGCTATAGAAGGACATGGCATATTACACTTGAAAGAATACGAGGAACTATTTGTCACAAACAAATTGCATGAAATTTTTTAGCCACACTGTGACATTTGTTAACCCATAAAATATTAATTATAAAGGCGTTAAGTGAATTATAACATATGGCTGAAGTATTTTATAGTTTTTGTCAGAGGACTAAAACCTCTATCTAGTAGAGTTTCTGTAACAAATATAATATAACACATTTTTGGGGGAAAATGCATATAGCCAAAAGAATCTAGGTCGGAAAAAAACAATTGACAAAAAAAATCTTTTTAAGATTTTGTGTGTGTGTGTGTGTTAAAAATAAACTTTGCTTAACGAATATATCTTAGCACACTTATATCTGTCATGTTAACAACCCAGTTCAAATGAGGAAAGTAACGATTAAATTCTCCATTAATCGTTAAAACTTTTAACAATTAAATTATTTTTAACTATTAATCGTCCAACCAATTATAGAAAGTATTTATGCAAAAATATATAAATATTAAAAAGTAGTGACCGATAAATAAAAAATTTCAGACGATTACACGAACATTTTGGTTTTAAAATATTTACTGACTGAAATGTTCAAGATATTGATATTTTTACTATAGATTTTGTAATTTTATGGCGGAAATTTGTTTTCAATTCTATATCTCCATCAATTTTGTTTTGAAAAAGAAACAAAAATTTTTCTTAATCATTCTTTATTTTAAATAACAGTTTAGAAAACTTAATTTAGACAAAACTCGCCTACTTAATATTTTATACCAAAACATTTATTTCTTTCCGGTCTAAGATATACAACATAAGCAAAATAATGATAGAAAAACGTGTCGAGCATTGAAAACTTGTATTTATTCCTGATTGATATTAACTCATTTTTTAAAATTATTCATTTTTTAATTATTTTTTTTACATTATTAACAAATAAAATTAACTTATTTTATTAATATTTTTCAGATGTTAATTCTTTTCTCCAATTTCAACCAACTTTTTCATCTACTGCAGTATTAGCAAGAAGTTCCGGGACACATTCAAAAGTCTGTTCTCTAGAATTAAAATATCCAAAACCAAGTCTGTTTACAAAAATGAAAACCCTCAACAGGAAATTCAAAAGAATTACATCAGTAACATACAAGAAAAACAAAATACTCTCTTAAGACTGAGCGTTTAATTTTACTATTACTTCTTTTTTTTAATAAAAAAAAGAAACTTTAAAAATAAAAGAAACTTTTTGAATTTATTGTATTTAAATACCCATATAAACGTTAAAACATAATTATAATTGTTTTTTAATTTTAAAAAAAAGTAACGATAGAGAAAAAAATTACAATTTTTTTTAGGATTTATAGTGACCAAGTGAAATCTAAACTCTGCATATGCATAATTTCAACAATATTTTGACTTTTTAAGAGAAACAAACAATTTTTATATGTTTTAAGTTCTGCACTGAATATACATCCCAGATTAACTAATATTAACATTATTTTTAAATATATGTATAGATTATATATGGTTTTGTTGAATGTGTTTTTTTGTTTTATTTAAAGATATTTATATATCAACCACACACCATTCTTTCACTGTAAATTCAATTTTTCACTCCACCAATGAGATCAATGAAAGTGTTTAAAAACGAACACGCCACTCTTCTCAAAATCGGATTCAAACTAGACTCACGAGAAGTAAATTTCCATGGGAACACACACATTTTTATACTAAGTTTTGCATTATGTTGTTGTTGGGGCAGATATTTGTTTCCAATTGCTTTTTCGCTGTAAACAAAGTTACTATAGTGAAGCTAATATGAATTTCAACAGCTCATTTCCAAAAGATTTATGAAAAAACTAAATAAACTTGATTCTGGTACGTATTGTTCTTTAAATTTAGTACAATTTCTAGATTTCTCTGTAATCGCAATACTTATTTAGTAAAGTCTCCTACATTCCTTTAAAAAAAAAAATAAAAAAAAAAAAAAAGGTGTTTTAGAGATTTGTCAGTTGAATCGACATTTAGAAAATAACATGTTTATCGCATTGAATTGTTAACTATTTTTTAATTCAATCAACTTAATTTATTAAGGATTTTTTAAATATTTACTTAAAACGAGGTTTTTTTCTGACATAAGAATGTTTAAAATATATAATTTATATGCTTGACATTTTCCATTTATGTTTTTTAATGAATAATTTATAATTATTAAACCGTTTGAAACAAAAATATCGGGAGATAAGCAAAATTGTCAAATCTTTTAAAGAAATAATTGTATCATCTGTATTATTAATTGCGGATATATTTAATGAGAAGACGAATTTAGATCTGTTTTAATGTAATACGTTATAACAAATAATCTTATGGCATTTTTGTTTGTTTGTTGTATTTGTGATTTTATTGAGATTTATCAGTAGCAATTTCACTGGATAGAAGATTTTTTAATAATATAAATCTAACAGATTTAAATTTATAAACATTATTTGCCTATAATCCAGCAACCATTAACTGATCACGGAATAAATTTTTTTGAGTTTCAACTTAGATTATCTTATTTTCTCTTCGAAGATCGGAAACGTTGTGTTAACTGTAAAGAAATAAAATGTCTTCTCGATTAAGGGTTAATTAGGAATATATTATGTATTATGAATGAACTTGTCGTAAATGATTTTAATTTAAGAAAGTATTTAAATAATTCTTTTAATACTGCATCAAGCAATGAATGAAAAGAAATCCAAAAGATGTAATTATTTATTTTAAAACATTAGATGTTGCAGTTAGCGGTGTAGTTCAACAATGTAAAGTCATTTGACTCATCTTTTTCTTGGCTTAATTCCTCTTATGTTGTTTTAACTATACTTACATTCTATGTAAAAATGTGTTTTTATTTTTAGGTCCCTCTGGTTTGAGTTAAGCTTACACCAGATTAATTAAGTTTTGTGAACATTGCATTAAATAATTCACATAAGTATCAAATTATTATTACTTTAAACTAGGGCTGCGAAATTAGTGATATTTTCGCGATGAATCATAAAAAAAATATTTATTAAAAATAAAATTATTTTAATAGAAAAAATAGCTTAAAAAATTTTTTTAAATGCTGTTGTCTTTTTTTCTTATTATGAATAAATATTTAATTATTAATCATAATGTTTTTATTTTTTTTTTATTTTTTTTTTACAAACTTATCTATTTTAGAAAAAATATTTTGCGGTTTTTTGAAAAAAAAATTTTTGACTTTGATGTTGTGTGAATGGTATGTGAAAACGAGTTTGCTCTTCTCAGTAGTATCGCTGAGCGCGGTACAAAGGCGTTGGAACGAGTGAAGCTTTTTACTCACTGAAGTGTAGATTGTAGTATAATTTGAGTATAAAACATTAGTTTTTTTTATTTCCAACGCCTTTTCCCAGAACTCCTCCTGCGATTGACACGGTCTACGGAGGCGAAGAATTTAGGAAAAAGGGATGGATTCCTAAGAGTTTTTGAGATGAGAAGAGTTTTAGATTTCATAACAGTGGCTGTCTGTAGGTTTGAATTAGGCCGAATTGAGGAGGCTGTTTTTCTGGAGATTTACAGTAATGTCCAGGAAGTTTTAAGCCCGTTCTGAAATTTAATAAGTGAACTTGATGTAGGGGTGGATAGAGTGTACTTTGTTGATAAATGTGTCCAGTTCATTTTTCTCCGTACGAATCAACCCGATTCAGTCATATCTGTACCACTTATAAAATTCGAAGAGGAAACTAGCGTATTATTGATCCACTCTGTGCTCGAAATGGCCCATGAACAAGAAAGATGGCTTGGTCCCATTTCTGTCCCCATTGTGACCCCACTGATTTGGCCAAAGAACCGGTCATTAAACTCAAACGAGTTGAGGGTTAGGGCCATCTCCGCCAAGCTCAGTAAGGTGCGTGAAGTTACATTAGGGTGAGGTTGTCTGTCCAAAATATATCTCTATTTTTTCTGATTTACAATAAAATTAATATAAATAAAGAAATAAAATGTTCGATATACTCTATGACATTTTACACCTAGACTAAAACAATTAAATAAAAAGAGGGGAAAAAACGATTTTTTAAAAAGTAAGTTTTTCTAAGTTGAGTGAAAAGAAATAAAATATGTATAAACTTATAAGCTCAAATAATTTGATTTAATATGACTAAAGACATGGATGGGTGCTTATGTGGTTTTACATACACAGTTAACTCATTCTCTAGCTTATATATCTCTCTTTTGCCTTCTAAATTAATATGTCTAATAGCTGAATTATCAAAAGTCTTAGACAATAATGATCAAATAGATACAATATTACTATACTTCTCAAAAACATTTGACAAATTTCACTACCCTAGTTTACATTAAAAACTTAAATACTTTGGAATCTCAGGTCCCTTACATCACTGAATCCAAGGCTTCCTATTGGGTAGGGCGCAAAGTGTAACAATTAATAAATCAAAATCTGCATCAATAAAGGCTAAATCAGGGTTAACACAAGGAACTGTCCTAGGTCCCTTACTCTTTATATTTTATATAAATATTTTACCCAATAATATCTTAACAGGAACAAAAGTTAGGTTATTTGCTGATGATTGCCTAATCTATAGAACAATTAAGTCAGAACAAGATGGCAAAATTTTACAAAAAGACTTAGATGAATTAATAAATGGGAAACTAACTGGAGTATGTCCTTCCACAAAGAAAAGTGTCAACTGCTAAGAGTAACAAAGAAAAAGAAACAAATAAGTTGAAAATATTTCATTTATGGGAAAATAACTAACCCAAACAAAACATGGAAAATACTTAGGAGTCATAATAAATGAGAAACTATCTTGGAGTCCCCATGTCAATGAAGTTATTTAAAAAATCAAACAAAAATAGATATTTATTTTTACTCGGCAACGTCTAGATATATATTGATTTTAAAAAGCCGAAGCAGATTTGTGTTTTTATGTGTTTTTATTTATGCGTTTTTTAATAAAAAATGAGCGATGGCAAAAATATGTTTCATAATAATTTTGCTTTTTAATTTTGCCAAATCAAAAAGGAAATAATTTAGGCTTGACGTTCTTAATATGGTAAAATATATTCTTACATCAAAAATTTTAACACAAGTTCAGCTCAAGATATATATATTATTTTTTTTAATATGGTATTGAATATTTTAAAATTCAAATGATGCAATTTTTATACTTTTGATTTCTCGCCAATTTGAATAGTACTTTTCAATATTAGTCACAAGAAAATATAACTTTAAAAAATTTAAAAAATTGATACCTCATATAAGAGGCCGCAATATAGTCTGTAAGTAAATAATTTTTGTTAATTATCTTGTTTCGAATCCTATATACTTTACTTCATGGAATTTGCGCTCTTTGTAAAAAGTTTTGACTCCCTGGTCTATACGTTTGACTTGAAAGATTCCCCCGAGAAATGAACAGTTAATTGTCGCAAAACAGTGGTAGGCCGATACAATATTAATGTACATGTTGCAGAAAATGGTAATGTTTTTATCAAAGAACATACATGCACAGTTTTGTATATGTCTGTATCGCTTTGATATTCAACAAATTTCATGGGCGTAAAATACTATTTAGTAGGGTTGTGGAAGTTAAGAATTAAGGAATCGATAAATTGTAAAACATTTAACGAATTATATCAAAATTTTATGTCCTGAAAGAGGATTCAAATTTTAGAAAATGTTGTAATATTTTTTTCTAAAATTTATCAATAATTTGTTTTTCTTACATACATTTCTCTCGTATTCTTTTTTTTCAACTTGTCTCCCTTTAAACTCTTGGGATGAGCTTATTGTTGTCAAATTCAAGATAGAATTGCAAGATATTTACTGTAGGTTATTAAAAGTACTCCTCACTCCACTCACCTTCTGGCGGCGTGAAGTACGTGCACTTCCGGTCTTTTCTTTCTACAACAACCTCCCCAACCCCTCCCTTTCTCTGTCAAGATTATAATAGCTACTTGAGAATTCCATTGGTTGAGCGTGTGTGTGTGCGCGCTCAACGCACACCTCCTGTTTATTACCACGGAAGCTTTGCCGCCTAGACAAGTTTAGGGCTGCTCTATGTTGTACTTTCTATAAACAGTTGATGTTAGTCATGTCAGAGCGAGTTGTTTCTTGTCCCTCAGAGAGATAAACTGTTATTTTGTCTTCACACCCAAATATGGCTATTTAGATATCACTGGTGTATAGTTTTTTTTTGGTCATGCTCTATTCAATTTTTTATCGTTGATTTCCCGGCTCACGCTAACTGCTTGGACATTTTGTTGTTACTACATTACATTTACGAATCATTCACGTGTAACACGTTCATCTTTGTGTCCACCGAATCAATTGATCAGTTGCAATAAACGACTATAATTACTTTAAAAACTGATTCAGTTCTGTAAGTAAACTTTGGGATATACGTTTAATTAGGACTACAAATTTGCTTCACGTGACATTTTTTGTTAGCAATGTGTGAATAACTTAATGATTTCAATACATGTTTTGATATTGATCTCATTGTCTAACCATTCGCCTGGTCTTAGAAAACATTCTTATAATTGAGACCAAACTACATCAAGATAAAATGTGTTAAGTTAATTAAACTGCCCGGTGTGGGAAATGCGCATAATGTCTGAGTTACATTGAAATATATTCAGAAAATAAATGATCTCAAACAAGGATTGTCTAAAGTCTAAACCAAACAAAGACATCTCAACAAACCTTAACGTTTCCTCAAAACAGGCAGGGCGGGGAGGATTGATGTAGTGGCATTGCACACCATGATGCGATATCGTTATTTCTTGGATGAAATATTTATCTTTCATTGTTTTTCAAGTTATCTTAATGCATAGGTTGTCCGTAGAATATTTTCAGGAGAAATGTGTCAATAGTACTCGTTGGTGAAGTTAAAAGATCTAACAATATTGTTCACCAAGTTATCTTAATGTAGGGGATGTTAGTAGAATATCTTCAGGAGAAAAGAGTCAAGAGTACTCCTTGGTAAAGTTCAAAGATCTAATAATGTAAGCATCGATGCCAAAACCAACTGGTTTTCTCCGAATTTAACACATAATTAGGGCATGCCGCTATTTTAAATTCTTCTCTTACCCCCCTTGTATGTGATACGCTAATTGATAATATTTTAAGCACATCGACCAATGTCTTTTAATATGTCAGAGAAGTAACCGAGTAGAACATGGGACACACTTGTATCAATCATCTCTATGGCGGATTAAGAGAGGTGCTGACTGGGCTAAAGTCAGGGGCCCATTATGATTAAGGTTATAAACTTATTATATTCTATAATAAAGGTGGCTTGACCGTACCGCAGGGGGAATGGCAGCCCGTGCAATCTTGATTCGCCCCTGAATCATCTTCGTGGAACTTGTATCGCAAATAATATATACAGCTTCTACTATTGAAGACGCCCTTTTCAAACGTTGATTGTTATACAAAGGGGTTAGCCTGTATAATTTTATCGAAAACAACAGCTACAAAGCCAGTGGTGATTGACATGTTTGTATTGGCCCTTAATTTATTCAAAGAAACGTGATTGAGGGGTTAGATCTGATAGCGATGACGAAGCAATGAATAATTGCAATGGTTGTTACTTCAGCTAGAGATCAATAGAGGTAGTCACATCACATCTAAAGTCTCTGTGAAGTTTTTTTTTTATGTACTCACACCACATCTAGAGTACCTGTGAAGTATTTTTTAGATGTACTCAGACACGTGACCTGTCAAAACGGTCCAGGACACAGCGGCCCTGGACTCTCGTACCATATCTAGAGTCCCTGTGAAGTTGTAATCTGATGATACCTTACACTTCAAATTATGGGAGCCCCTCAAACATTTTCCTATTTACTATGGAATGACACAATGTGAGCAATGTGTTCGGTCCAACACTTTCTTTGGAAAAATCAATTTACAAGCAACTGAATTATTGATGTGATGGAAAGTTTGACACTCAACTTGGGATCACATAATCAATTATACCTACTGAGAGCGAACATCACCTTGTACTGGGAGATATTTTCAGTCTTCTGAAATAAATTAAAGGTAAGATTAGGTATCTTGTCTTGTTTGGACATGATTGTTGACGTCAGCGTCAAGTCTTTAAATGTTATTTAAAGGAGTGTAACACAATTTATTGATATTTCTTTAACTACTTTCATTCCTTCTTAAATTGTTCCTTCTTCTATTACGTTCCGATGGTAGTGTGACTAACACACTGTGCCCCACAGTTATACTCAGTGTCACATCACCAATAGTAAATTAATTACCTACTTTTCCTTCGTATTTTCAAAATTTATTTAGACTCGCAAACGAAAACATAAGTTGTTTTTTTTTCTTTCAATAGCAGAACGCTGATGCTTTGTTGCGTCACAAAATTTAATGCGCCATGGAATTACCACGATTTAACTGATTTCCAGAAATGGCGAATCGAAACTTAACGGGATTTTATATGCGTTTTACTAATATAATTAATTTATTTCCTTGTTGTTTTTTTTTTCAAAATACACGGTGGTTAGTTGTTTGTATTCAAAAATACCTTTTGTATAACATACATTTTTCTATACTGAGTTAAACCTTTCACTTAAAAAAGGAATGCAAAATTATAATATTTAAATTAGGGCTTTTAAAGATTAATTTCAAATAAATCGTTACCTTTTAAAAAAAAAAGTAATAATTAATTAATTTTTAATTTCGATTAAAGCCACAAATTGAAATGTATGGTGTCGCAAGTAATATTTTTAAACGTATTTGACGAAACTCAAAATATCACTGGAATGTCTACTTTATTTGTCATCTTTTAACCACTTTATGCAAATAGACAAGCGTGTTGAAACTATTTGGTTGAAGTGATGAGTTGGTCTTTTGACGATTTAACTAGTCGAGATGAACAATTGTTCAAATAGCTTTAGTTTGTCTCAGCTTAAACTTTTGATACTTGAGTGAATGTTTGGTTTTGCATGTGATATGTAAGCTAAGTGTTCAGACATTAATAGCAAATTTTGTAAAGTACTGCACACAAAAATAGACGTTGTGCAACTTTGCGCTAGAATTGTATATATTTTTTTCAAACTTTTCAAACATACCAATGTAGCTTAGATTAAGAGGAAACATTGCAAGGTAGGCAAACGATTTCTCTAAATGGGCACATACCGTAATTAACAATTTGAACAGTCGCGTCAGTCGATAATTTAAAATCCACCAAAACTTTTACCTTCCAGTAAATTTATTTTTAAAATACCGTTGAAGTTGATTGGAGAAATTAACTGTTTATTTTCGCAGCCCTAATTTAAATTAAGATTAACGTTTGTCGACTTTTGATTTTTTTACCATTTCTTGTATTTTCTTTTTTCGTAGAACTTCTTTCAGTTAAAATTAAAATATTTGAGTGAGAAACTTCATTTTTGACCAGCTCGAGGTTAGCCAATGACAACAAGGAACCTCTGGTGTATAAGGGCAATATTTGGTAACGGAATGTAAAATTGTTATCCCCCCTAGAAAACATACTTGCCCTTTGAGCAATTATCGTTCTTTGTAGTGACGTAATGAATAAAACATGTAATAGCTTAGGCAAATGAGATATAACTAAGTCTTTTACACAAATTAAGTGTACACAAAATATAGCAATCTGTTAGATAGAGTGAGAAGAGAATGACAACAAGGAACCTCTGGTGTATAAAGGCAATATTTGGTAACGGAATGCAGAATTGTTATCCCCCCTAGACACCATACTTGCCCTTTGAGCGCAGCAATTATCGTTCTTTGTAGTGACGTAAGGAATAATGGATGTTATAGCCTAGGCAAATCAGATATAACTAAGTCTTTTATACAAATTAATTAAGTGTACACAAAATATAGCAATCTTTTAGATAGAGTGAGAAGAGAAAACGTAGTCTTTATATTATGTAGAAAATACTCTGAAAAATGCAACAAAACAAACGAGTGAATTCAAATTCGTACCTCAAAAATGCTCAATTTTATTGAGCAGAATTATCATGTGTTGTGTAGATATTTGTTCCATAAGTGTAGAATAGATCATTGACTTAAGGGGCCTGTGTTTCGCTGCCTTGTTTCGATTATTTAAAAATTTGCTCTTGAACATAATGGTAAGGGTACCAGGTTTCTTCGCATTTCCAGTACAGCTATAATGATATATAAATTTAACAATAACTCACTATTAATAGTGTTCTTTGTTGACTACCAGTCAATCCAAAAGACTGATTTAGGCATACTTATTTTTTTCCTTATAAAAATATTGTCTGTCAAAATGTCAAGACATGGACGTACATCTCTCAAAGAATTATGTTTGTTTAAAAGAGGTTGATATCGAATATTCTTGCCATTGATTTATATAAACTAACTCGAGAAGTGAGTGATTTTAACCTTATTTTCATAAATACACATGCAATGGAAAATAATTCGACATACTATTTTAATTATATAATTAAAATGTAATTTTAAAAACTGCAGTAGTAATGTCAACTATTTAGATTTCTTCTAAGACGTGTGTTTAAGTTATAATAACTAGAGAATCACCTTGTATAAAGAATCTAGTCAACATAAATCGCTAATTTTTAAAATCAGCTTTAGATTAAAAGAACTTATTTCATAAGTCGCCGCTAAAACCAGTGAAACGAGTAACAATGTTATTCATAAGTATATCATCTAGTAAAGACATTAGCAGATAAACTATATCACGTAACCTTATCATTAAGTCAGGGGTGCGCAACTTTGAGCTGTTCCCGTCCGCATTAAAAAAATTACTTTTGCCGGGGAAAAAATCACTGAAAAACGACTAGGTCACTATAAAAAATTTAAATCTCATAATAGTCAAAGCGAGATAACATTGATATATTCATATTGTATTATAGGCAAACCAAGTGTTTAATTACAAACGAAAACATTTCCATCGCTATGCTTTTATATTTCTACTTTATTGAGCATTGTCATATAAACCTAACATCATGTCACACAGGATTAGAATATTTTTAAATGGCATTATTGACCTGAGAAAACAATAATTGAATAAATTATAAACTGCTAACTAACACCTAAATGTAACTTAGTGGTCCAGAAAATAGTGGCTGTATTGCACTTGGATAAGAGCTCAAAGTCGCGAAAAGTCATGGCACTCGCTGAAAAGTATTCCTGATGACAGATTGGTATCAAACAGTCGGGTTCGATATTTGTTCTTGAGATATTTCATTCATAAAAATTCATGATGCTTTGCACTTGTGAGTTCTTCCAAATAGCACTAGAGTGTTTCTTGCTATTTCACGAAGCTTGGGATACTCCACAACTTTCCATGTCTCCAGTAGATGGTTTTTGTCCTCGAATTTCTTATAAAGCTGTGCATTATGTGTTTTTTTCGATAAATTCAATTTTGACATCCAACGGAAAACTCTTTGTGTCAACCAAAAGTGGAGAAGCCATGAGTCTCATTTTTATGAGATCTTGTCGAAATCCTGAGAACGTTCTGTGAAATCAAACAAAAGGCCTTTGAGAACGCCTGATTAATACTTAGCGGTAATTTAATCTTTCCTTTTTTCATGGCTCTTGATTAGAGCGATGAGCTGCAGAAAATTATAGATATTAAGCTATTGGATATAAATTCGTAGCGGGTATTTATTACATTTATCCTTTAAACTTATGTGCATGAGGTAAACTTCTAAACTTCATCGCGTGCTCTGTGATGCGGGCTCGCCTGGCGTACCAATGGTTACGTGTTCGAAACGTTGTGAAGGTAAGGACTTTTTCTGGGCGTCCCTGAGTTAACGCCTCTACGAATTGATACTTACCGCTAGTTACAAACATAAAGGCAGCTGGGTAATGCATGGATTCTTCATAGCCGTCTGTGAACGCTGCATCACTTTCTAACAAACAGTCGTGGGCAGTGGACGACATAGTTCTCTGTATAGTTAAGAAAGGAAAAGCTACAGCTGCAGCATAACACCAGTGCAACTAGAGCTATTTCAATATCTATAACTGCTAAACACCGCAGCTAACGCTATAGCTGTGGAGTCGTAATTTATTTCGCAATAACAAGTGCCAAAGAGTGTAAATGAATATTCGATATTCATTTACAACTTTACATAATATATTGCCAAATTGCAAATATTTGACGGCCGCAGTTTATTATAATTAAAACAGATTTCCATGGCCGCACATTTTCGTGAGCACGGCTGCACGTGGCTGTACGGCCAGAGGTTGCTCACCCCTGCATTAGACAAACCAGCACCAGATTAATTACTTCAAGGTAGAATGAAAGTCAATAGTGCCTGTTAATTTTTTTTTTAAATTCCTCAGTGTTATCTTTCAAAATTTTCAAAAGGAATTGTTTAGCTAACGAATCTGATTTAAGAACGTAGATTTAGAAATTTGTCTACGTAGACGCTTTTCATGCTATTACAACCTTTATTAAACACCAAAATGAAAAGGGAAAGAAATCCCATAAAAAAATAAGTTTTTGACTATAGATCTAAATACATTTTATTCGAGACACAATTATAAGGATATTCATTATAATACGAAGCATAAGAAAATCCAAAAATACTACATTTTAGTTATGTCTCGTAAACATGTTTAATATTTTGACCGCCGATCGTGAATATATTTTTTTAAAGTTTGTGAATATAATACGCACCTCATTGAACGACATGAAAGGTTGTTCAATTTAATACGCACACACGACTCTCTATCTCAAAAAGTAACATGATACATAGACATAAGAAAAAGAAATCTAAAATTCAATAATTTAATAACAATACATTCTGAAATTTTGATACATAATTTTTTATCATCGGCACGAGTCTGCCTGCATAATGTCAGCTCGTTAGCTTATGAGGAAGTGCGTTAAAAATCGATGCAATTTTTTTTTTAGCTGGCAAGCAAACAATCAAGGGCTCAAGCAGACACCCCGAGTTAATGTAAAGGATTTTAATAGTAAAGGAATTCACTTTGTAAATCCAAATTGTCAAGTCACTGACTCTATACCAGGACGCCCAAAAAAGAATCAAGCAGAGGATTGAACATTCCCATCATGATCGAGAAATGTGACAAAGTGTGCATGGCACAATGCCATGACTTGTCTTTTGTCAATGAAACACTGGAAGCATTGTGGACATGTCTGATCTTTCTATGCAACGTCACCGTTAAGGACCACCAGAGGACATCTTTTCTCCGCTACCTGGCCACCAACGTGTCTGCGGATACAAACGCCAGCAACCACAGCAACTGTACAACCCAGAATGCTTTTTTACTTGAAACTGTAGCGGGGTATGTTTCGATTTATTTTTACATTTCTTTCAAATTCTGAATAACTATAAGTCATGTCATGTAAGAAATCATTGTTATAAAAGAACTTACTACAATGTCTTTAGGGGTTATATAAGGTAATGACTAAGGCACTTTTAATATAAAGGGAAATTTTAGGTAAAGTGTTTCGGTGATGTAAGTGTAAAATAATTCTTTTTTAATGCTACATGGATAAAGCAAAAATTATTTTTTGATCTTGGTTTTAAAACCTGGCACAAATCTATCATATAATGCGCTAAGGCGCATATCCGTCCGAATGAAACCGCTATGTTCCGTAACTCTCGATTACTTTTTTAAAATTGAAAATATAGACGTAAAATCGTAATGTTTAAGTTTTGAGATTAACAGAGCTTGTGGTGTTGTGCGCCGTAAAATAATAGATCTATTTGATGTGACGTTATTGAGCTTTTATTATATTCAATTGTGAAAAGGGAATAATGTAAAAAGTACAATGATTAATACATTTTTTGTAAATTAATCGAGTGTGTGAGTGAATAAGCATGTGCGCGAGTCTGTTCATGTGTGTGTGTGGGTGTGTGTACGTCTGTGTGTGCGTGTGTTTGTGTTTGTATATGTTGTGAACTAAAGATTGATTTTATAGACTGCTAAAAGTGACATTAAAGATTGAAAAGAACTTACCAGAACTTTCTAAGAAGAAAATGGTTTATGCATAGTTAAATTGTGCACTGGACTACTAATAATTCCGTTAATTTTATGAACACAACATTCCGCCAATGCGTGCCTCGTATTAAGCTCTTAAATAAATCTCATTTTTTTCAAAAATCTAAAGACTTACTTTTCAAAAGTCAAATCCATACAGGGACCGTCTATTAAGTACGTCATGCTCCAGAGGAGATGATGGGTATTAGAAAGTGTGACAGTTTGTGACGGGGGGAAGAGGGTTGTCCGGCCATCTGTGGCGTCAAAGTGTTTTTCTTTTAAATTTTAATTATTTTGATAATAAAATATATATTTTTGTACGAAAGTTTGACGTAATTTAAGGGGGGGGGGGTCCGAGATTTGTGACAGTTTGTTACAGAGGGAAGGGGGTAAAAATGTTAAAAAATAGCATGAAGTACATTATGAATGCCCCGACTTAGTAAAATGTTACGTATTAAGACCAAAAAATAGGTTTTGTTATAAGCCGAAAAACTTAGGATGCAAAATAATAATAATATTTTTTTTTTAAAAATCTTAGATCTAAATGCAAAGACAAATAATCCGTTTATCTTAGAGAAACAAATATCTGTACATTTAGTGAATTGTTATTTTTCTAAAAAAGAGCGGGAAGCCATTATGAATGTCCTAATTATCAAACTTACATTAATATTTAAGTTTTTATACATCTACGTATATAATCGGATTGAGACAAATTTGTACGGGTTATAAAAACATCAAAATTATATAAAATTAAATGTCTAAATTTAAAAATGCACACGGAACCGCATTCGAAGCATTTAATAAGTGATTTGTTATAAAAACAATTGCAAATATTTGTTAGTTTAAGATTGTTTTACCTTATGTGCTTACCTAATACAAATGAGTGTTTTGAATCGATTTGTCTATGAACTGACATCAAGGAAAGGTGTAATGAAAGTAAATGATCAGGGTTTTAAATAAGAAAATGGAATATGTATAAGTGCTAAATACACTGGTGTAAGAGTGGAGCTAATAAGTTGAATTGTTATTTCTATAAATGGGGGCATTTTTGTGAAATATTTGAAGGGTGATTTTCACTTGCAGGGGTATGAGTTAATTATATAACCAAACCCTGGGTGGCAACAACACTATTTCTTAGCAAATGATATAATCTTTTTCCATAGCTTAAAATACACAGGCAGTGTAAATTTAAGCCGAAACCTTCCAATTTAGTGTCTGTCTTTTTTTTATAAAAATCAATCTCCGAAAAACCCAAGTCGTCAATTTTCACATACGTGTTATATAGCTCCTCAATAAAGGTCATTTATAAACAGTAAAGGAGTGGATGTTATGGAACAAGGGGTAGCCGAAAAATACAGCTTACCTTTAAAACAAAATTTAAAAAACAAAACAAAACATGGATGGAATATATCTAGAATAATCTTATGGCAGGGTACCTGCTTCGGTTAATAACTGTAGAGTTGTCTGTTGGTGCAAGTGTGTGTGTGTTGGGGGTTATATGTGTTAAGATATCGTAGAACCATTTAAACTTACTTCATACTTCTTTAGGAGAATGTTTATCTATTCACCTTTTATTAAATTGAATTTGTTATAGAACTTCCAAGATAAAAGTAGTCATAAATTCTTGTATTTTTAAGGTTATATTATTGTAGGAAATAATGTAGACTCTATAGTTTAATAATTATTCAACTAGCTATTAATTTTTAAAGGAATAACACTTCTTTTTTGTTTTGATTTTAAATGTCTTAGTTCTGTTTTGAGTTTGAATATTTAAAGAGCAATTTTACAAACATTTTTTTCAAAGGAATTTTTTTATATAAATTCTGTTCTTATGCTATAATGTTTTTGTAAAGGTACGCATTGCCAGTTAAAGGATATTTATCTCCTGTAATTATACTACTGACCATCATAAATAACACTCTGGTATGCAAAGTTTTACTAAAACCGCACATGCGCTCTCCTGGCAATGTAATCCTTGTTCTCATCGCACTGATGGACATTTTGGCATTCGTTTTCCTTATTCCGGCGTACATTTACTTTTACGCCACTGAGAGGGTGCACGAGTGGGTTCCATACAACTGGTGCTCCGCCATCGAAGTGATGGAGTATTACATCCCAATTATATTCAACACGGCGTCCATATGGTTGACCATGGTTCTGGCCATACAACAGTACATATGTGTGTGCCGCCCCTTCAAGGCCCGGACCTGTTGCACGATACGCAATGTCCTCTACTGCTTCAGTGCAATCTGTTTATTTGCTACGCTCGTCAATTTACCGTGGTTCTTTAAAACATACATCATCGAGACACGTCGGAGGTCGCGACTTAATCCAAGTATTATGGTCTCTGCCTGCATCAGAAGCTGGAGTCCTTGGTTTTTGGCCAACCCTGGAATTTATTTCATCATCTACTACGTATTCAGTGTTATATTTAAGAACCTAATCCCAAGCTTGTCTCTAATTGTGTTAAATACGCTGATAATCTTCACCATGAGGAAGGCAATAAAGAAACGCATTAAGCTGCTGGGACAAAATAAAACGATTGAGGTTAAACATTTAAAAGAAACCAACTCCACGACGATGATGCTAGTGACAGTAATGCTGATAAAACTTTTTGGGGGGATTCCCATAACTGTTTGCCTGGCTTTACTCATTGCTGAAAATTTCATTGATGTCATTATTTTTAAAGAGGGAACTTTGGACGTAAGTTTAATTAGCATAGTTTTGTTGTTGTTGTTATTTTTTGTATTTTTAAAATAATTAATTTGGTATTAACATAAGTTTATTATACCGGGTTAAAAGATACAATTACTGATAAATAAATAGTCTTATCAGGATTTACATTTCTTGTCTGAAGAAATGTCTGCTAAGATATCATTTTCAATAATGTGAACTTTTATAATCATCAAATATAGTGCTTCTAGCTGAATTCGGATTTTATGACGCGGATTCTAAGTCAAGCATAATCGTTCATTCCTTAAATGTTAATGTCATAATTTTTATATGAATTATGTATATACTATCAGACCCGATCTTGCATTGCAACGATCTCAGTAAAAATATATAACTTTAAGAAACCAATGAGTGATATGTTTTAAAATCAATTATGCCAGAAACAAACACGAAATTGTGCAAAAAAAAAAGAAGTACACATTTTATAGCAAAAAGATAAATAAAATAACAATTTAAATACTTTATAAAACGATATTAAGTGGACGGGCTCTAAAATGGGTGATCATGAAATATTTTTTTTATTGCCATTGTACTCAAGCTATGTTTCTCAATGTTGTGTATAATCGATTTGGGAATTAAACTATTAACGTGCTTTAAAAAAAACATTTGGGGCTCTAGGCCTCGAGGGAATGAACATTAAGAGATTAGTTCATTACTGTAATTATGTATAGACTCTTGAGTTTTTATATACTAAGATTAGCAAGATTCATTATTTTCTCAGTAACTTAAACTAACACATATTTTTATAATGCTAATATAAGGAAATAAACGACTTTTAGGGGCCCCTGTGCCCATTCTGTTCAAGATGTCAATTTTAAAAAGCTTTTCACTTTAATTCAGTTTCATCATGGATATATTCCTCTAGACCAGGGGTCTCCAAACTTTTCGGCAGGCTGACAGGATTAACTGTGAAACAGCGGTTCGGGGACCGACTACACACAAAGGTCCAAATAAGAAAGATTCAAAACATAGGTGCTGTTTTTAATTAAATATTTAATACTAGCCGATCAGTGACGTAGCATAAGCCGCTAATGATTTAGTGACGAGTGAAGACTTCCTGAAAAACACAGTTGTCCAAATGGGATGGATGAAAAGAAGGAACTCTGGAGAGAGCAACATACCATTGTCCATGTCTTGAAGATAAAAACATATCTTTTTGAACGTTTGGCCCTGTTAGCTAACCAAACCTGCCAGAATCGAAGGAACAATGGAAAGGCAACGTGGCTCAAAAGACTGTAGGAGATACCAAAGCGACTGAGAACACAGGAGTGATGAGGTACACACTGCTGCACGTACACGCAGTTGCGTAAGCCTGGAGAACAAGGAAGGGCGCCTAAAGTATTCATTTTAAGAAAGTAATCGTTGAGGAGAGTGTGTGACTACTTTTTGTTCACTGAGCACAACGGAGCACACGAAGCTATTATTCCAATATCGAGAAAGAAAGCTTACAGCCGTGTTGCGGAGTCATATTGAAAAGAAAGTGTTAAATGAACGTCGGAATGTCCACATTCTTAGCACACAAAGCTTGCTGATTAATAATTAAGTGCAGAAACATTGATTTTGGAGTGGGTTTCTCATTACAAATCTGCTTCACTTGTCCAACCAAGCCTTTTTAATGTCACTCATGTTCTTTCCTCCATCAACAGTTAAGAAAGAGAAGTTAGTCCAATTCAAGTTAAAATCAACAAAAGTTTTTTTTTCAATACTCTCTTGTAGCTGTGCCATACATGCTATGTAGAGAAGCCAGCTCTTGTGTTATATTTATATCTTTATCCACACCTATTCTGACAATATGCAGTTGAGAGTTGGAACTGGTGTTCAGCGATTTATCAAATGCATTTGAAAAATGGCGAAGTTTGCTTGCATATTTACACGCTTTTATTTCGCTTATTGGGTCACAATGTTTTCACCCAAGTCTGCAAAATGGCGAGCAATGGTATTTTCACCTAAAGCTACATTTTTTGGGCAAAGTTCCTCAGCTGCCTCCAATAAACATTATTTCAATAATTCACAATCTCTGAATGGTTTGTCACCCTTATCCAGGACATTGGCAACTTTATATCTGGCCTTGGTTAATAATTCTTTTTTATGAGAGGATTTACTGAGCAATTTCCTCTGAAATGTGAGTTAATTTTGTAATATAGAAATGTTTTCAGCACGGACTATACCATCGAGCTCACAATATATTTCACGATGTTTGCTTTCTTAACGATGTCGCAGGTTGTATTCTTTCATCACAGCCACGGTTTCATTGCAAATCACACACGATGCTTTCTCGCCGGATTTGAATTATTTAAAACTCCAATTATCTTGAAATTACTGAAAATCATTGTCTACTTACCCTTTCTTCTTCTCAACCATTGCTGGGCAATAAAAATATAGTGAAGTCAACATGAATAAATAATGAAACAGTAAGTATCTTGCACACAATATCGCTCAAAAATGAATACTGGTAACTAACATTATCATTCATTAAAAAATTGTCCCACACATTTCACAATGTTGACCAATATACCATATATACTCGTTCTATTGCCCGTTAGTTAAAAGCCGATACCCCCCCCCCCTCTTTTTGGAAGAGAATAGTATAAAAAGTATGTCACCCGGTTTCAAACAGGCCAAAAAAAATACTGTGAAAAAAAGTGATACACATTTTTTTAAAAATAATAAATAATTAAAAACTACAGTCGGAACTGTCTAAGTCGAAATCAAATTGACCAGAAAAAAATATTTCAACTTAAAGAGTTGTCGAGTTTCTTTGCCGTGCCGACATATCCCTCCCCGACGTTAATCCATCACAAGTCTGTTATTCCATGTACATGTAGAAATCACGAGTGTATTGGGTACTTACTGTATAACACCAACAATTTGCTTCAGTTCATTACATTTCTTAGCCATATAAACATATGCTTATGTCCTATAGCCCACATGTGTAATGATAAGTCACAATGAGATCACATCTCTAACAGCTTTGACCAAAAAGTTAAGCTTTATAACCCTAGGCTAATAAAATATATCGGTCATTATCCATGCAATGAAAGAATGAAAATTATAATATGAAAGAAGGCAAAGAAAAAATATATAAAGTATATAACATATGCTAATATGTAGTTTTAGGTATGTACACAAATTTAATAACTTTAGTACTTATTTTGTAACAAAACTGAAATCTCTTACATTCGAGGGACAATTGTATGCAGTAGCAACATTATTATTATTTTAATTTAAAACAAGTTCACCCAACTTTTTATTTTCATTTGTTCACATATATCATATAGCGCTGTCTGACTAGCGGTAATGTGCACTTTGATAGCACTACCTTTAGTTATGAAATCATAGAAAGTGGTAGCTCTTCGCTCTGCATTTAGTGAGGTAAGCTTTAGTCAACTTTCGGAAACGGAGGTGTTTGCATTCGCTAGTGTACAAAACATGACGTTTTGTGGTAAACTACAAGTAAAAATAGTATTTTTGCTATTTAGATTAAAAGGTCTCCGCGGGCCGGATCTGAGGGCCGCAGTTTGGAGACCCCTGCTCTAGACTCTAGATAATTAAATATGCAAAAAAAAAAAGACATTTTGGGCTCCGCCTCGAAGTAATGGGAATTAGGAATTATGTGTTCTGTAGTATTCTAATATTGACTATCACAATTTTGTACATAGATTTTTGTTAAGATTCATCAATAATTATTTTTATATAGCACATATAAGCAAAAATGAAATTTTGGGTCCCCCGAGAAATTAAATTTAAAATCATGATTTATGGGACGTGGTGGTCGAGAGGTAGCGCTCTCGACTGTCATACCGATGGTCACGGGTTCAAATCCACACGAAGGTGAGGATTTGTTCTCGCGGCCTGAGGAGTCCCCGAGTCACCCAGCTCCGAATGGGTACCAAACTAGACAATAAATAGGCGGCTGGGGTAATGCGTGGAACCCCTATAGCCGTGGCCTGTGACCGCTGCATCACTTGCCAAAAGATCATCTCTCATGGTCTGTGGACGCAATTATCTTCTGCATAGAAGGAGCGTCTGTATATCTAAGATAATAAATGTGTTATTAAAGATCCATTAATATTCCAAGTAGCCGATTATTGATCTAATTTTTTATTTTATGCATATAGAATACATATAGTATTTTAATATGGGCTACCAAGATTTTGCTAACAAATTTTGGTTAAGTTAATCCATTTATACAAAACCTAACGCATGAACTTATTTTTTTTTAATGACATGATGAGGACCATTCAGTTCCAGATATAAAGTTGAAAACACATGTTCTTATCTTCTTATATGTTACAGACGCTCCTTCTGTACAGAAGATTATTGCGTCCTACGTATTTCTATGGTTTGTGTTTAGTCCTGTATTCTTACTGGAGTTTTAAAGGATGATAAAGTGGTGGCTTTCCTGGTTTCTTCAGGCAACCCATTCCA
Source organism: Radix auricularia (assembly GCA_002072015.1). Taxonomy (NCBI): domain Eukaryota; kingdom Metazoa; phylum Mollusca; class Gastropoda; family Lymnaeidae; genus Radix; species Radix auricularia. The sequence goes on along the minus strand of MUZC01000644.1, from coordinate 653,827 downwards.
CGCCCGAATACCGGACGGAAAGTAAGAAAACTTGTATGTGTTTGTTCTTGCATATGGAATAAGATAGGTGTTTTTAACTTTATGTCTATTTGAGGGTTGTATTAGGTTATCTTTGTGTTGTATTTCTAAATTAGAATTAATTGCCTTATGTATAATTACTAATTTACTCTTGGTTCTTCTATCCTCTAGTGTTTCAAGGTTTAATGATTTAATTAACGGTGTTACTCTTGTCAATTTTGAATATTCTCCAGTAATGAATCTGGCAGCTCTTTTTTGGATTTGTTCTAACTTATCAATATTTTCTTTTGTGGTAGGGTCCCATACAGAAGATGCATATTCTAGTATAGGTCTCACCAGGGTGAGGTAGTATTTTAGTTTTATATCTTTGTTACATTTGTAGAAGTTTCTTTTTATAAAGCCTAAGGGTTTGTTTGATTTTTAAATAAATTCATTGACATGGGGATTCCAAGATAGTTTCTCTTTTATTATGACTCCTAAGTATTTCGCATCTTTAGTTTGGGTTAGTTCTTTTCCATGAATGAAATATTTTGAATTTATTTGTTTCTTTTTCTTTGTTACTCTTAGCAGTTGACATTTTTCAGGGTGGAAGGACATACTCCAGTTAGTTTCCCATTTTATTAATTCATCTAAGTCTTTTTGTAAAATTTTGCTATCTTGTTCTGACTTGATTGTTCTATAGATTAAACAATCATCAGCAAATAACCTAACTTTAGTTCCTGTTGAGATATTGTTGGGTAAGTCATTTATATAAATTAAAAATAATAAGGGAACTAGGAAAGTTCCTTGTGGAACTCCTGAGTTAACCTTTATTGGTATAGATTTAGAACCATTAATTATTACAGTTTGCTCCCTACCCAATAGAAAATCTTGCATCCAGTGATGTAAGGGACCTGAGATTCCAAAGTATTTAAGTTTTTTAGTAAACTAAGGTGGTGAACTTTGTCGAATGCTTTTGAGAAGTCTAGTAATATTGTATCTATTTGATCATTATTATCTAAGCCTTTTGATAGATCATCTATTAGGCCTATCAATTGTGTTTCACTTGATCTGTTCTTTCTAAAGCCATGTTGGTGTGGGCATAGGGCATTATATTTGTCAAGATGGTTAACTATTCTGCTATAAATTATGTGTTCCAGTGATTTACATGTGATACTAGTAAGTGACACAGGTCTGTAATTACCAGGGTCGGACTTATCACCTTTCTTAAAGAGTGGCGTTACATTGGCTAATTTCCAATCCTGGGGCACTTTACCCTGGTTTAGAGAGGCTTGAAAAAGAACTACAAGGATTGGGGACAGTTCATTGCTTAATTCTTTTAATAACCTGGCAGGTAATTCATCTTGGCCAGTAGCTTTGTTTATTTTTAAGTTTTTAGGAGTGAATGTATACCTATCTCATCTACAGTTATGTTACCTATTTATTCCGTTTTTTTCAATTTATTGAAATTTCCTTGTCGACTGAGGCAGAAAATGATGATGCAAAATATTTGTTAAGGATATTAGCTTTAGTTTCAATATCATTATAGGTTTTATTATATGAGCCTTTTAGTTTGGCTATACCTGAAGGCTCCATTTTTTTAGATTTGATAAAGGACCATAAGTTTTTATTGTTATCTTTAGTTATCACATTGTTTATATAATTATTTTGGAGGTTACGGCTAAGTTTTTGTGTCAGGTGTTTAATTTTTAAGTATTTTTTGTGTATCCTTTCTAAATTGGTAGCCTTAAATTTCTTAAATAAATTCTCCTTTAGTTTGCAATACTTTTTTAATTTAAAATGGAACCAGCATTTATTAAGTCTATTTGAAGTTATTTTTGTTGGAACATTTTGATCCATTTTGGTTTTTAGATTTGTTTTATATTTCCTTCCATATTTCTTCTACAGGGCTAACTATGCTGAATTTACTTAGGAACTTTAGTTGGAAATTAAAAGCTGATTGGTATAATTTTATTAAGTTGCATTTATTCCAAAGATATATTGTTCTTCTTGGCATCTTATTTATTTTAGTTTTTATTGTGTTGGTTACCCCAACAATATCATGGTCAGACAGCCCAGGAATTATTGTGCAGTTTAGTACTAGTCCTGGTCTGTTTGTTAGGAATAAATCGAGTATTTTGTTTTTCCTAGTTGCTTTTTTTACTATCTGTTCTAGGTTTATGTTGTTTATTGTATCTAAGAAATGTGAATTAATTTCTTTATTATTTTGGTGGCTATCAATTGTATATTTTATCCAATTTATATCTGGAAGATTTAAGTCCCCCATAGTCCAATTTACAGCATCTTTATGATTGTCTTTAATATAAATTAGTTGACTGCAGAGATTCCTCATGTATTCTATGTTTGTATTTGGTGGCCTATATAGACTGCCTACAATAAATGGTGATGAGTTTGGTGTAACTATTTTGCAGAAAACAGATTCTATATTAGAGTTTGGTTGTGTGTTAATTTCTTCGGCTATGGGAGTTGATTTTATTGCATGTAGGACGCCACCATGATTGTCTGTTCTATCTTTTCTAAATATATTGTAATTGCTGCTAAAAATTTCAGAATTATATGTGTTGGGGTTCAACCAAGTTTCAGAACCAGCAATTATGTCTGGTTCTTCTGTTTTTATGAGAAGCTTTAAATCTGGAATTTTATTTTGTATGCTTTGAAAATTAATTATTAGAGTTTTAAGAGTGTTTTGATTGTCAGTATTATTAGATTTTTTTATTTTCATGGGTTTGTGTGGCAGGTCTGATTTTATCTAGGTTTTTTTTTTATATTAGAATTAGCCAAAACACTGTAAAAGTTTGTGGTGATCAGGTCCCTATAATTAAACAGGTCTGAATTGATTTGTCAAGATCGTTAATTAAAAATTGATTGAACAAAATATTTTAAATATGAACCATCCCCGCCCCCTACACACACCTTTAAAAAAGACAATTGGGACCCCCGGCCTCGAAGGAATGGTCAGTAAAAATTCACGACCTTATAGTATTTTAATATGAAATAGCAGACTCGCTTGCAAAAGCTGGAGCAGCCCAACCACAACCAGATGTCCCAGTCACATATCTTGGGCTAAAGACGTGGCTAATGGACCACTTCAGGGAGAAGTGGTACCAGGAGTGGGAAGATTGAGCGAGAGCCAGAGGGGTATTCGCTAGCATGCCCCGGCCACGCAGATCAGAATAGTGGTGGGGTCTAAAACGAAGGGAACAAAGTTTGGTGACACAAATGCGCACGGAGCATTGCATAACCAAATCTTACTTTAACAGGCTAGATCACAACAGGGACCCCAACTGCCGCCATTGCAGCCAAGCCTCTGAGACGATCACACAATTGTTGACGTCATGTCCCGCGCTTGACATAGCCCGGGAGGTTAGGGGGGCAGGGGAGTCTTACGTTCAGACAATGTTGTATGGCACTGTCCAACAGATGGAGCAGATTGCCCAAGTATTAGCCAAAGCCTTAAGAGATTAGATCTCAGGTCCAAAGAATATGTGTTAAGTTTGGTATTTTAATATTGGCTATCAAATTTTTGTATACAAAATTTCGTTAAGTTCCATCAATTTACAAAGTAGCTAGCGCTTAAACTATTTTTTATATAGCTCATATAAGCTAAAAATGACAATATGGGCCACCAGTGCTCCATGTGTGTTTAATGACGAAGAAAGTTACCTGTTAACTTCCTAGGAGTGTACGCAACAGTCTCCAAAAGTTTCATTACGATCGAATACATGGTTTACTCAGCTATAATGGACATGCACACACACACAAACATTTATGTATATATATATAGAGATATAAGAGTAACACCATTAGTTAAATCATTAAACCTTGAAAAACTAGATGATAGAAGAACCAAGAGTAAATTAGTAATTATACATAAGGCAATTAATTCTAATTTAGAAATACAACACAAAGATAACTTAATACAACACTCAAATAGACATAAAGATAAAAAAATCCTTTCTTATTCCATATGCAAGAACAAACACTTATAAGTTTTCTTTCTTTCCGTCCGGTATTCGGGTGTGGAATGGGTTGCCTGAAGAAACCAGGAAAGCCAACACTTTATCATTATTTAAAACTTTAGTAAGAATACAGGACTGAACAAAAACCATAGAAATACGTAGGACGCAATAATCTTCTGTACAGAAGGAGCGTCTGTAACATATAAGATAAGATAAGATAAGATAAGATAAGATAAGATAGTGGTAAAGCACATATAAGGGCCCTCGGCCACATTCGGTTCAAGATGTCAATTCCAAAAGTATGTTCATTTTATTTCAGTTTTACATCATGGATATATTTCCCGAGGTCGCGAAAAAGTGAATGGGAAAAATATCTTAAACATTTACAAAAGCACACATACACAAATACATACAGACATACTTTGAATTATATATATATAAATAAGTATATGTGTGTATGTGTGTGTGTGTGTGTGTCTGTGACTGTGTCTGTGTGTGTGTGTATGTGTGTGTGCTTGTCCTTTATAGCTGATAAAACCATTCATACGATCGTCATGAAAATTTTTGAGACTTTTGAATATTCTCCTGGAATGGTAAATGTCAACTCTTTTTTTCCATTTAACACTCATAGGGCACCTGGCGCCCTAAATGTTAGTTTTTGCTAATTTGAGCTATATAAATATTATTTTAAGCGTTATGTAACTGAGAAATTGATGGATCTTAACCAAAGTTTGTATTTAAATACTTGATGGCCATTATTTAAATACTATAGTGAAGTCAACTCCAAATGGCTGTATTTTGGGGGCTTGGGGCCCAAAAATCTTTTGCTTACACTTTTAAGACTTTATTTCCCAATTCAATTATTATAGATTTTGACAAATGATGATAAATGTATCCATTATTATCCATTTTGAAATTAACAGGTTTTTTAAACTTTATATCTTTCCCTGAATGGGCGGTGGGGCCCTTAATGTCATATTTTGCTATAAAATCTATATCAAAATAAGTTTATATTTTAGCTACTGTGTAGATGAATGATCTTAAAAAAACTTGGTAGCACATATTATAAAACTTAAGGGCATTGAACTTCAAATGTAAATTTCTTCGGGGCAGATGAACCAAATTTCTTTTTCGTAAATGTTTTAGAAATTTTTCCAATTCAATTTTTAACGATCTGGAGAAAGATATCCATGTTTTAAATGAATTAAAATGAACATGTTTTTAAAATTAAAATCTTGCTCGGAATGTGTTTTCCCACTACATCTATATCTATTTATATCTAAACTAATAAAAACCAAAGCCCTCACTTACTGCCTGAATACTAATTCTATAACTTCCCGTAGGTAGAAGCATAAGACTTAGGAAAGTTGTTGGGTACCCTCTCTCAACGAAAGTTAGCGTAAAAACTGAGCAATTCCCTTTTTTTTTTTTGGAGGGGGGGCGGGGTCCAAACATTGTTTTTCTTATATTAAAAACAGTTTTGTCACTAATTCTCCAATTTTCCGTAGTAGCATGAAACTTTGCGAAGTTCTTAATTAAATAACCTCTAATTACGATAATTAGCTTCAGAGAATTTTTAAATTCACCCTCATGGGGGCCGGGGCCCCAAAACCTTTTTTTTTCTCCTATATGAGCTATATACAATTTGAAAATCTATAATTCTGTTTCCCGTATAGGTAGAAGCATAAAACTTTGGCAATTTTTTGAGTCCACACCTCCAAAGAAATTTGGCAAAAAAGAATGTTAAATTCCCTTTTCAAGTGAGACTGGGGGCCAGAATATAATTTTTCGTATATTAAAAACTTACTCATCACTAATTCTGCTATTTATACTGTAAGTAAAAGCATAAACCTCCGGGAAGTTGTTAGGTACCCTATCAAGATAAAAAATGTTGTAAAATAAATTTGAAGTTCACACTCATAGGGGCCATGGCCATGGCCACCAATTTGTTTCCGTACATGAGCTATATAAAAAGTGAAAATTAGCAGACCTCATAATATCCGTGTAGATAGAAGCATGAAACTTTAAGATTTTGTTGAGTACACTATCCCGACAATAATTGGTGAAATATAATGTTAACATTCCCACTCATGGGGGACGGGGACCCAAAAATAATTTTTTATTATATTAAAAACCGAGGTATCACTAATTCTCCACTTTTTCATAAAAGTAAAACATGAAGCTTTTGGAAGTTATTGAACACACTCCTGCAAAGAAAAATAGCGAACAAGAATTTTAAAATTCTAACTCATTGGGGTCCGGTGGCTCAAATAGAGTTTTTTTTTTCTTATATTTAAAATCGACTATTCACTAATACTCCAATTTTCCGTGTAGCTAAAAACATGAAAGATTTGGAATTTATTAAACACTCTCTCAACGATAATTGTTGAAGAAGAATTTTTAAATTTCTACTCATGGTGGGGCCGGGGGCCCAAATATAATTTCTTTTCCATTAAATGAGCTATATTAACTTTGAAAATCTATAATTTTTCGAGTAGGTAGAAGAATGAAACATTGGGGAGTTGCTGAATATACTTTCACAACAATATTTTCAAAAAAGAGTTATAAATTTCCAACTCAGGAAGGGCCGGAGCTGACACATCCCTAATTTTCAAATTTCCCATGTAAGTAAAAACATGAAACTTTGGGAAGTTGCTAAATCACTTCCGCGATTGAGCATAACGCTATTGGAAGTTGTTGTGCACTCCTGCGATGTTAACAGGCTAATTACGTGTTGAATTGGTATGACGCAGGTTTTCAACACTTACTTAAAATCCTGATTTTCCGCTGCTAAGGTCGGGTATCTGCTAGTTATTTTATAAATACTTTATTGACTTATTGTTTTGGGTAATATTTTTTCCGGCTAAAAGGTTCAGAAACATTTCTTTAATACGATTTGCACATAAAATTGTATTTTACATTAAATTCATTTCTTATATTCTTATGTACATTAAGTATTTTTTATTATCATAAATATATTCAATTGTTCAATTTTTCAAGGCCTCAAATGAAGTCTTTTAGAAAACTTTTTACCACAGCAAGAATGGTGTTCTTTCATTAAAAACTAGAGTTATCGATTCAGTTATTTATTTGATTATTATTTCTAACTTTTAAAATAATAGAAACAATATAAAAACCCAATTTGATTTTGTTAAACAACATAGAAATAATCATAAATTATATTTTTTAAATTTCCAATAAAACAGAGCATATACTTCAAAATTGTAGCTGCCTATGTAGTTGTTGATTTTTTCGCGAATTATTGGGAGTAGGCGAAATGTTATTCTCTTCAGTTATATTAAGCTAATTAGTCTTTTTCTTGTATTAGAAAAACACTTTAAAAAAAAAAATGTATAGCTTACTTTAAAGCGTTAAATTCGGCCAGTTCCTGAATAGGCTTGACTATTCGCCAATCGGCTGAAAAATCAGAGCAAAGTGAGATGTACTCACAATACAATTTCTGTATGATACATTTACCGACTATTTCTTGAAGTAGCCAAACCTTGATGTGATCGTTTTTCAGAATATTGTGATTACATGCATGATAACAAATGAGTCAATACGTTTGGTTGAGAGACTCCGATTCTTGAAAAATATTTTTATTGACATAATTTAATAGATACATTCTGTAGAATCAATACAACAATAGATGCTTCTATTGTGTACAGATTAAGTTATTTTTTCAGCAAATGAATTTAAAAAATAGTGCATTCTCAAGCTAAATAGTTTGTAAGTTTGTGAAAGATAAGGTAACGGTCAAAAAAACATGATGAGTACTTCGAAAGATGTAACAAGAATATCGATGAATTTTTACTGTTTCTCAAATTATTTTTTTCTGTGAAATTCAACAATCTCTTATAAGTACTGTTTCATCATTTAGAATCGAACCATTTTGATCTTTTCCAACGTTTTTGACATTATCTTTTAATGTATTCTTTAGTATTTTAGAGATAACGATTTTATGGACTGAAAATAAAATTTTAATAGCTAAACATATTCATATATACTTTTATTATAAGACAAGAAATTCGATTTTAAGCTTTAGGCCTAGGTTGAAAATTTTTATTTGCGATATAAAGCATTTAATTCATTAATAAAACGAAATAAAAACTATGCACACTAAAACGCCTAATTAAAAGTAGTCAAATTAATGTTAATTATTAACCTATGACTCGGTTAATTATTAATTTTCCGTAAAAAAAAAAAAAAACAACAAGAAAATAAGGAGAACAAAGTTAAAACGAAGACCAATCCTTATATCTCATTTCATGTTTGAAGCCAGTGTTATAGATGATTCGGGGATCAATCGCAAAAATATTCTTTAAAAATGTATTACAATAAGGAATAATCGTATGCTGTGAGAGTTTATCTCACGATCTTTTTCTTAATGCTATGTTATCTACATAATTGTTAATTGACGACGACAAAATTAGATTGCACATTAAATATAATTTTTTATTATTAATGTAGATCTTTCTTAAAACTTAAAGTTTCCTCTATAATGTATGCTAAAATCTAAGTTGACTTCCATTTTTCTTTTTATCAGCATATTTTTGCGGTTGTCATGGATGGTTTAAAATTCAAATAGAGCCGATTTAAAAGCTAGCATGTAACTGATTCAATGAAACGATTATACTGTACAGTACAATGGAGTCGAGTGAGTATACCCAACAGTTCATGACCTGTTGGCAGATAACATTAGCAATGTTGTAAAACAAAATAAAAATACAGTTGAACCCGGTTATGTCGCCAGTCAAGGGGTTTCCAAAAAGCGTCCAGATAACCGATTAACGAGATAAACAAAAATGAATATGGCGGCCAAATGTTAACATGTGCTTGAAATTTCTTTATGTGCATGATATTCATTAATAAATCAGAATGTACATGCACGATTTTGTGGAGGTTTTCTTTACACAACAGCGTTGCAGTTATTACAATATGCACATAATTTAAAATATACGTCATCACTGAGAGTGGAGTTCAGCTAGTGAACGATTTTTTTTTAATTTGCTGAGTTGGCGAAGCATAGAACGAGAATCAACACATTTGCGAGCGGTGACGTCACCTCTTCTTTGAAATCACCATTAGACGGCGCGAGGTGAAGGTTTCATACACAGTTTGTTCGTTGTTCTAAAACGAGTCTTAAAAAAATACGACCCGGACAGTAAAACTGTCTTTTTTTAATAGTTAACGATTTTACAACTAGGAATGAAAATAATGAAACGTGAATATCAACCGCAATAATCGTCTTTCAATCTCACACACTTTATCGTTCATGATAAAAATAAATACATAGATAAGACGCCTTTTCCAATAAGACGCCCTTTAAAATAAGACGCCCTTTAAAATAAGACGCACCATGGGTGATGAGCAGATACAACTTTGTATAAGACGTGTCTTATAAACGTGACAATACGTTTGTGAGGTGGTGAAGTAGCAGCCCAAGCTAACATTTTCAAAAGCTGGCGATTGGTCATGAGGATCGAGATAACCTACATTTAGTGGCAAATTCTGCGTCCTTTGTGTCCGAGATATTAGGGTTTGGCGACATAAAAGAAACTACGTAACCGTTGACAAAATGGTAAGATTTTGAGAGAATTTGGCGTTCCACATAAAAAAGTCGAACTAATACGGTTGGCAATTTAAACGAGGAGCAGTTGTATTTAAATTTAAAAATAGAATCCCGTTATTATTATCTTTTTTTTATTCTAGATGACAGTTTAGAAAACTTGATTTAGACAAAATTCACCTACATAATATTTAATACCAAAACATTTATTTCGTGTTTACCCTTTCCGGTCTAAGAAATACAACATAAGCAAAATAATCATGGAAAAACGTGTCCTGCATAGAAAAATTGCATGAATCCATGATTGATATTAACTCTTTTTTTAAAAAAAATTATTCAGTTTTATATTTTTATAAATTATTTGCAAATAAATTTAACTTATTTTATTAGTCTTTTTCAGATGTTGGTTCTTTTCCCCAAATTCAATCAACTTTATCAACTGCTGCGTGATTAGCAAGAAGTTCCGGGACACATTCAAAAGTCTGTTCTCCAGAATTAAAATATCCAAAGCCAAGTCTGTTTACAAAAATGAACGCTCTCAAAAGGAAATTTAACTGAATTGCATCTGCAACATAAAAGAAAAACAAAATACTCTAATTTGACATCTTTACAGATTGATCGTTCATTTTTACTATTACTTCTTTATTTTAAATTTTTAAAAAAGAAATTAAAAATAAAAGAAAAGTTTTGAATTCCCATATAGATCTAAACATTAAAAAATAATTTCTTTTTTTTAATTAAAAAAAAATTAANTTTTTTTGTTGTATGATAATTAAACTCATTGAAAGAAAAATATCGGGAGATGGACAAATTTGTGAAATTATTTAAAGAAATATTTTTCTCTTGTGTGTTAATTATTTGCCGATATATTGAAGGAGTAGATGAGTTTAAATCTGTATTAATGTAATACTTTAAATTGAAAAATCTAGTGGCATTTTTTGTTGTTGTGAATTTCTTGATATTTATGTAAGCAACTTCACTAGATGTAAAAATATTTTAGAATATAAATCTAAGAGAGTTAAAGTTATAAAAATTATTTGCCTTTAATCCATCAACCATTTGCTAATAACGGAATAAATTTATTTTATTTTCAACTTCGCTTATCTCAGTTTCTCTTTGAAGATCAGAAACGTAGTGTCAAATTTCAACACATAAGACATCTTCTCAAAAGAGAGTTACTTAGAAATCTATTATATATTATGAATGAACTTATCCTAAATGATTTTAATTGATAAAAGTATGAAAATAATTAATTCATTTAATATTTCAATTAATGAAAAGAAAACCAAAATGTGTAATTATTTCTTTTAAATAATTCGATATCGCAGTTGTCGGTCTACTTTAACAACATTAAGTCTTTTGACTCGTATTTTGCTTGGCTTAATTCCTCTTATGTTGTTTTAACTATACTTACATTCTATGTAAAATTTGTTTATATTCTTAGGTCTCTCTGATTTGAGATAAGTCTACACCAGATTAACTATGTGTTGTGAACTTTGCATTAACTAATTCCCATCAGTATCAAACTTATTATTATTTTAAGCTAGGGCTGCGGAAGTAACGATATTTTCTCGATTAATCGGTAATTTTTTAATAAATTAAAATTATTTTAATCGAAAAAATAGCCTTTAAAATTAAAGAAAATGTTGTAATTATTTTTTAAATTTTTTATAAATAAATAATTATTAATCATAGTTTATCATTTTTTTACGTACAAACTTATGCATTTAAAATAATATTTTTTTATGTGTAAACTTTAAATTAAGCTGTTTATTAAATATTTTAATTATGGGCATTTTTTAAATGCCCTAAAAAGGCACAAAATGTGTAGGAATACAAAATATTGAGCAAATTGTTTATGAGGTCTCGGGAAAATATCATAACGTTTGAACCTCTTGGGACATCTTTTTGTTAATCAGCAAACAATTTATTCACAGGCGTATTAATTTTATACTTTTAAAATTAATTGGAAATTGTGATTAAAATATAGACTTTATGGGTTTGTTGTTGTTTTTTTAAAAATAATTTTTATAGTTAAATATTATTTTAAAACTAAAACTTATAATATGTTAATTACAAATCCTAATTCGTTTTTTTTTAATATTTAAAAAAACCTTATAATTGTCTAAGTTTGCATAACTTTGATTGATTTCATTTTTTTTTGTTAGTGTCATATATTATTATTTTTAGCTTTAATCAAAATTATCGATTAATTAATCGGTACTTTTTAAAGAGATAACTATTAAATTTTAATTAATATATAAACCCCCACTTTGAAAATATAAAACTTATTCTTCTAAACCGAAATCTATTCTTTACAAATTAATTTTTTTAATTTTAAATTTTCACTTAACAAATGACATCAATGTTGAACTGGACATATTTATGTATTCCTCAACCGAATGCAAAAAAGAACACGAATCCATTTTGTAGACTAAATCAACAAGCATTTGCCCCAAAACTAAAACCAATAAAGACCGTCAGCTTCTCAACATAAGTGATCCTTGTGTAACCTGTGCATGGCATAATGAATGAAATCTGTCAATTGACAAAGAACCTCATAGAGCCATGCAGAGCTCCATTACGTTTTTTGTCCTATGTCACCGTGGATGTCCATAAGCGGAGATCGTTTCTTGGCTAACTGGACACAAACGTCTCGGAGAGCAATAATAATGTCGGGAAATGTAAACTTACTATTTATATAATCCGAATGGCCTGTCGGTAGGTTTTAATTTCTATTTAAGCAATTTGAAGGGTATGTTGCACTTTAAAATATGAAATTATGTGGTGGGTTTTTGTGTGTTCTTTAAGCAGGGGGCGAAATTTAACGCGGTAAAGTTGTAGGCGATCAATCAAGATTAGCAAAGCTTGTGGTCGGACACTTCGACCCCGGACTATTTTTACCACGGTTGGTTCGACCCTGCCAACTCGACCACAGGACGTTTCGCCTCAGGTCGCCTTGACTACGGACTGTTCGACCACGGACGATTCGGCCCTTTCGTTTATAGAAAATAGAAGGCGGATTTTTTTTAACTTTTATTTTATTATTTTATTTTTTTTTTGTATGTTTTATTTATTTTTTATAAAAAAAAATATTATTTTTATTTAATTTTAGGTAAATTATGCCCCAAAAAAAATAATTAAAATCGGAATTTCCACTACTATCCCAAATACATTTAAAAGGAACCATATTTTTTTAATGTATATATTTAATTCCTTTAAAGATCCTTATGTACTTCGCATTTAGATGTGCTTATTACCTACTTACATTTTAATGTTCACGAATAAAATTGGTAACAACTTCAACTTGTGGTTCTAGTTCAATTAATTGAAGTTAATTCACCCTTGACACATAATGAATGAATTTATTACACTCAATAAATATCTAAAGGAAACTTTGACACTTTATATTTTTGCATTTTCTAAAGAAACACATTTTTAAAAAATAATGACTTGAATCAAAATAAACAATTTCTAATTTAGAAATACAACACAAAGATAATTTAATACAACCTCGGATAGACATAAAGATAAAAACACATTTCTTATTCCGTATGCAAGAACAAATACACACCAGTTTTCTTTCTTCCCGTCCGGCATTCGGGCGTGGATTGGGTTGCCTGAAGAAACCAGTAACGCCAACACTTTATCATCATTTTAAAACTCTAATAAAAATACAGGACTAAACACAAACCATAGATTAACGTAGGACGCAATATTATTCGTTACAGAAGGAGCGTCTGTAACATATAAGATAAATATATCACATATTCTAATTCTCATTCAACTTTACAAAATATATAAACAAAATTGGAGAAAAAGAAAACATGTGAAAGACGTTTGGTATACAGTAGTGGTTCCCAAACCGTTCTCCTGCTTAAGCTATCGTGTAGTCTCGATACAACCCCAAAATGTGTATGTCTAAAATGTGTGTATTTAAAATGTTAGTGACAAAAATATTAATATCGGTTCCTAAATAAATTGTATCATTTGAATTTCAAATTCAAATTTTAAAAAGAAACAAAATCCAAATAGTTACGTTCGCTTTTGCTACAAACAACTTGATGGTTTTGAGTGAACGATACCATTGCAGCAATTTCATTTATGGTTACATTTTATCGACTACTTAGTCTTTAGAAGTGGGCAAGAGCTAAAATGTGGCCGAAATAACATCAGAGGGAAGTGTAGTTTTATTAAACCATCTCTTCTACATAATATGAAAACATGGCCAAGATTTTGAAACATTTTCGTCGACTTCATTGTAACGACAGCACGATGATAGCTTCACTCTGGCGAGAAGAAGCCTTTCCAAGAAATTAAAAGGGTACGTTATTGCAATCAGGTTGACCTGACAACTCTCCGAGTCATGTTGGACTTAACTCGGAATTAGACTCAGGTGTTAAGGCAAAAAAACTAAGCTGTTAAAATCTTTTGAGAAGAATCCATCTAATTACAGCATATATCTAATTCTGCTTCGAGAATGAATAAATATTGTATTAATTACTCAACATTTAAAATATTAATGAGGTCAATGCTTACATCTTATTTTGTGTTTGTTATTATTTATATTTTGTACTTGCTTTCTTTCCCCTTTTATTTGGTGAGCAAGCTTTGACATAAAAACATATCAAGAATCAAGGCATAAAGAGATTCAAAATCTGTTTGAACCCAGCGCCATCAAGCTGTTCATAACAATTATAACAGATTAATGAATGTAACTTTGGTTTAAATATTCCTATCACATATCAGGCGAATTTTCACCTAAAAAACGTTTGTTTCTTACCATCGACAAGCAAAGTCAAATGTAATCTGAAGTTTAAACACTGGCCAACTTGCCTCGGTTTTTTGGAAGAGGCAAGCTAAATGAAAATGAGCAGAGATTACTAGAGGTGTGCTACTTACATGGACTATGTGTCACACATACGTTCTTCAATTGCAAAAACTAATGGATGGTGAATTCCTGAACGTTTTTTCTATTGTTTAGCCGTTGAGAAATAGTCCCAATGGTTTATAATTGTAAACTTTGAAATAAAATTGTATAGAATTATGTGCAAATTAATAAAGCTGCTGAAGTTAAGACCTACCACACACTTGACATATAATAGCTAGAATATCCTTTATTAATGATATATAAATAAATTAGCATAAATATTCTAATGGGCAAACGAAATAATTGTAATTAAAACGAAATTTGATAAATAGAGACAATAACAGAATCACATATACAAATAATTAACAAACAAATGCGAAACCTAAAACTTGCTAATTTTTATTATGATGTTAAAAGTAATGTCATGATCACCAAGCCCACTAATTTACACATTTTCAAAACTGTAACTCTTCATTCAATTTAATAAATAATACCATTACCCTGTGGATATATTACTTAATTAATCACGTCCAAAAAATGCGGGGAGGGGTGGGGCATTTTAACAACTCCATTCTAGTCTTGTAAATTCTGTCACCAATTTAGAAAGCTATACTTCTTCTCACACGATATATAACTCTCCATTTCCTATCAAACATATGAATTAATGGAAAAAAAAACGAATTAAAGAACAAAATATATTTTTAAAAGTTCGAAGCTTTTTAAAAACACTGATAGGATTGGGTGGATTATAATGTGCATAGCTAATCCACAGGCTGTTAGAGTCCCAGAATTCTGCCCTCAAAAAAGAAGAAAAATCAACAACATGGAAAGATTTATCGAACGATGCCTAGAAGTGAGCAACATTCTAAGCCACCGGATTTTCGATTCCAATCACTGATGAATGTCGGCGCAGAGAAGACGAGTAGAGCTTTGGCAGACGATATTTATTTACTGGTTACAAGAGATTTAAAAGATCAGTTTATTGTGGGAAGTCACCTCGCCGTAGGTTCTAAAAATATGTAATAAAATTATTATATATATTTTTCCCTTTTATATCTTGTGCAACAAAGGTCTCGAAAACACACTGACTAAATAGCGGTAAAGCAAACATAAAAACCAACGTGGTGGCCGAGAGGTAGCGCTCTCGACTGTCATACTGATGGTCACGAGTTCAAATCCACACGAAAGTGAGGATTTGTTCTCGGTGCCTGTGTGTGTGCGTGTGTGTGTGCGTGTGTGTGTGTGTGTGTGCGTGTGTGTGTGTGTGTGTGTGTGTGTGTGTGTGTGTGTGTGTGTGTGTGTGTGTAATATTTATCATTGATATATACGTTTCATAATAAACTTTAATGGTTTTTAGAACTGTCATTCCATTTTAAAACATAGTACTTAAGAATTATCTTCATAAATTCCTTTGTAGATGTAAGTCATGGACTTAAGACAAAGGACATATTATATATTATTAAACGTTTTAGATACATGAATAGCTGGGCAACATATATTAAGAACCTCCTACTGGAAAGAGCGGCTATTAAGCAGAGAATTTTGTAAAACTTTTTTTTTTCAATCAAACAGTTTTAATCATAGATCTGTCGTGTGGCGGGGATAAGCTCCAGAAAGATAATTCCAGAAATGGATATGTGATTCGAGTGCAGGAACAAGCCATGGTCCAGACAGTGAATTTGTTTGTTATAGATTATACTTGTGTTTATGGGAACAGATGAGATAGGAAAATAACGTCACATTGTATTCCTTTACATAAAAAGGAAATATCCAGATTAGCTGGATCTCAATTGACACATGACATATATTTAATTTACATATTCCTCTTCAGTTTGTTTTTGTCTACTTTATAAGAGTGCCGATTTCTTTTAAGTTATGTCAAAACTTTTTAAAATAATAATAACTATATAATAGTAACTTCTTGGGATTTTTTTTTTTAAACTATCGGTTTAAAAGAGAAAAAAAAGTTATATATTTTCTTTAACAACGTATGAAAATGAAAATTAATAAACAATTACTTTTCTGACCTTCTCTC
Source organism: Radix auricularia (assembly GCA_002072015.1). Lineage (NCBI taxonomy): Eukaryota > Metazoa > Mollusca > Gastropoda > Lymnaeidae > Radix > Radix auricularia. The sequence goes on along the minus strand of MUZC01000644.1, from coordinate 637,376 downwards.
ATCATAGTGAAATTATATTGTGACCAGAGATTTATCTTTGTAAATGTTTATTTTTAGAAAAATTAATTTTTTGTAAAATTTCAAAGACGTGTAAATGAAATAGTTTTATCTTTATCTTTTACTGAACTAAAGATAGCTACGGGAGAGAGATGATAAAAAGATTTGTGATATGTACATAGATTAAATAATTGGATTCTTACAAATAGTGAAATGAAACAAAATTGTATTTGTTCTGAACTCTTAAAAATACAGTTAAGTTACCATCTCGAAAGTGTACTCAACAATTTCCCGAAGTTCCATGCTTCTACCTACACAGGATATAGGACAATGAGTGATTTTCAATTTTTAATAGCCCATATAAGACAGAACAAATGATTTGGCCCATCGGACCACATGAATGTGACTATAAAAATGTTCCACCAGTTATCTTTTGGAGAATTCTCTCTACAACTTCCCAAAGTTTCATGCTTTTACCTACACGGAAAAATTGAGAATTAAGGATGATCAGTTTTTAATATTTAAAAGAAACTAAATTTGGGCCCCAGGACCCCAGTAAGTGATAAATAAAATAATATTTATGCATGATACCAATACGGATGTGTATTCCTCAACTTCCCAAAGTTTCATGCTTTCACCAACTCGGGAAATTGGAAAATTAGGGATTTTCAGTTTTTATATAGCTAATATTAGGAAGAAACTACATTTCGGCCCCCGGTTACCAATAAGGGATAATTTAAATACGTTTTCACCTGTTACCATCGTGGAAGTGTACTTAACTTCCTAAAGTTTCATGCTTTTACCCACTCGGGAAATTGGAGAATTAATGATTATAAAGTTTTTATCAAAGCTCATATAAGGAAAACTTTTTTTTGGCCCCGGCCCTATATAAGCGGAAATTTTAAAATTATTTTTAGCCAACGTTCGTCGTGAGAGGTTACCCAACAGCTTCACAAAGTTTCATGCTTCTAACTACATTGCAATGTGGAAAATAGGTGATGAGTCAGTGAGTGAGACAGTTAATGAAGGTTTTCGCTTTTATTAGTATAGATAAGAATTCAAAGTAAAATTGAAGAGATACGTTTTGGATCATACAAACCTCATAAGCTAAGGTTGTGTTTATTTATGAACTTTCTAGGAACAAATTACTTGTAATTAAAATAAAATAAAAGTAAGTTATTTCTACGGATTTCCTAATTGGAAGTCCCGCCACAACCTCAATTACAAATGTAAGTTTTACTTTTTTTGGTATTTATTTAACTTTCATAAATTGTTGGTTTTTATCAAAATTGACAAAAAGTGAGAATGGATGAAAGCTTGAACTTATTACCTAATTATTAAAGGATCCGCTGATCTGTGTAAGTTGTGTACTGACTATCCTCAAGGACCAAATAACATGCACTGAAATTAGTGATAACGTTATGGATATTATAGAATAAAGGCAGAAAACTTTATTTAATTCGTTTTACAAGTCAATTGTCCCTAAGATAACGCCTTAATTGTTTGATACATTGTAATACTGTGCATCTTGTTATCTCTGTTTAAAATCTTTCAGTGTAATACCTGGTTATTGAGTTGGAGTAATAATTCAAAACATATCTTACTTTCAATATATAAATTTAAATGTACGTTCAGTGATATTTAGCTGAGTGGGAATAATTGTGACATAATATATCTTGCAATAAACTTTTTTTGTAAGCGTAGTAATTTTTCTATATTAAGGCTAAATTTCGCTACTAATGTTTACATTGCAATAAAAATATTAGTAATAATTAATAATAATAAAATATAACTTTTTTCCTTCTAGAGAAACGTTACATCAAAGCGTATTTGTTTAATAAAGCAATGAAATTGTTCTGATTAAATTTCCATTAAATTCCCTGTAAATTCCAATTATGAAATGGCATGGCCTATTATGATGTGCCTTAGTATGAAAAATTAATAATACTCAAGGGAAGTCCCTGAAATAATGTCATCCCCTTTTAACATATTGATTTGCTCGTAAATGTCATTGAAAACGAATTGATGTGCGTCATATCATTTGACAGAGACCTAAAAAATTTGTTGTCTTGTTACAATCGATTACTGGCTAAACACACAAGGAGAAAAAAACACAATTATCATATTATTTTTACAACACAGTTCTAAGTCTCCAATGATTATATATATATTTTTTTTCTTAAATATTAAAAAAATAATTTTTGTTTTAAATTACAAGAATACTATTTTGTTTGCGTTACAAAATTGAAATTACATATCACGAGTTATTGTCGCAATGGCGATATCCGACATGATGACTGGTCTGTTTCCGGTCACAGTGTACATTTACTTCTACGCCACTGAGAGGGTGTACGAGTGGATCCCGTACAATTGGTGCGACGCAATCTTCATCTTGGAGGAGTACATCCCCACCATCTTCCACACGGCGTCCATCTGGCTGACCATGGCGCTGGCCATCCAGCGGTACATCTACGTGTGCCACCCGTTCAAAGCCCGGACCTGGTGCACGACGCGGCACACTTTCTACGTCATCGGGGCAATCTACTTTATCGCCACCCTCAGCCAGACGCCGAGGTTCTTCGAGAGCTACAGCATCGAGACCTGGCGGCAGTCGCGGCTCAACCACAGCGTCATGGTCTCGGCCTGCGTCATCGCCTGGCGGCCGTGGATCGCCGCCCACGTCAACACGTTCTTCAGCATCTACTACTGGTTCAGGGCCATATTCATCAACCTGATCCCGTGCGTGTCGTTGGTGGTCTTAAATTCGTTGCTCATTTTCACCATGAGAAAAGCGACGAAGACGCGCTTGCAGATGCTTAGACAGAACATGACGAGCGAGAGCCAAGATTTAAAAGAATCCAACTCAACAACGTTAATGCTGGTCACGGTGGTGATTTTGTTCCTGCTGGTGGAGTTCCCACTTGGTTTCGTAATGATGATGCTGATTATCAGAGAGACATTTGATGTATATTTTCTTTCGCATGAAGCCATTCAGGCAAGTTTCATCTCTTTTTTTAAACTTGTTTTTTTATATCAAATTAAGCGTTTAATAAAATATTTCTTTTTAATCCGCATGGCCCCTTTTTATCATTAAATCCTTTATATTACTTTTATCGTCTTGTCCTGGTCCCGAGAGCGAAAAATACAAAAGTAAAAAATGACCCACTTCCAATTATCCTATCGACCTGAGATCGAGAACATAGGCTTGTGTATCCTAAAATTACAGTGTATCAAAATTTCAGATCGATTGAATCACCCATAAGTAAATTAATTACATTTTTGTTTATCTATATGTATCATATGTAGCTGTTTGCTATAGTTAACTCAACAAGTCACTGGGGGCTCACTCCAGCCCTCATGGTCACAGGGGTCTATTGAACGGTGCGTATTATAATAAACATAAAAAACTTTTAGTTATGCTACAAATTTAATGGATTTATAGTTTTTTTTTAATTGTTTAAATGGGTTATTTTTTTCTTTATTCTATCGTATTGATTATTTTTCTGACCACAGGTTGCAATACAAAATTTGCAATCTTTGAAAAGTATAGTCAAAATATGTCACGTGTAGACCGTGCAATCACCCGTGTGGATACCAGTGAAAATATGGCAGTAATGTCTATACCACTGGTGGCAAAACTACAGCTCGCTTTCCCGCATGCGGTTCTTTTGTAACCACACTGCGGCTAGCAATCATTTTATAAAATTAAAATCTTTCGTTTGAAATATGTTTTGAAATTCGTTTAACTCCTAAACCCTTAAGAATAAATATCTGTCAACGGAACACACTAAAAATTATTTCAATACATCATTTATATCTAAACATGAAACCAAAATCTCATAACACAATACGATTTTTGTTCTTTCAATAAATCAAGGAAAAAAACGACCATACCGCCGAGAATTATAATGAGCTTGTAATGAAAGATAGGCGGTTTTATGAGTTATAAATACCCCGCTATCTTTATATTATTGGAAAGGAAGCTAATTTGGCTTTGAGGTACACCAACATTGATTGAGAAGAGCTAATGTTGTTTATCTAAACCCTCATCCTCTCATATCTCCACAATATTTTATTCAAAACAAAACTTGTCTATTACAGGGGTTTTAAAAGGATAATTCAATTTTTCAATGACTTTCTTATCTTATCATTGAAAGTCACTTCTTCTATACAGAAGGAGCAATAAATATAATTTAAAATGTTTGCTTTTTTAATTTCAAGACAGGACATAAGGTTTGAAAATATATGGGTTTTATGAAAATTTGAAAATTTCATAAAAGGGATTAAATTGTTAATATTTATTAACAACCGCCTAGCTGCTTGGACATTATGACAATACTGAACGTTACGTCATGATTGTTGAGATTTTGTTTAAATGTTCAGTTTACTGTAAGTTCAGTTATGAGTATGGCTAATGAAATTAATGGAAGGAAAATATTTTGTGGTACACTTAGTTCAAAATAATGTGTTATTTAAAGAGTGCCGTTAGCTATTGTGTGAAATGTTGTGAATGGATGATTCTACGTTGCATATGTTTGTATAGCGGTCATTACGGCGAAAATTATGCGGCGTTTCAAACGGTTGCCAGGATACCCGTTCAAAATTTCAACGGGTACGCGGGCAGCTTTTTCGATGTATTTAGAGTCCTAGCCACTACTCATAAAGGTTTTAAAGATTTTTTTACCATAGTAACCAACGTCAGCTACAATGTTAAATAAATTTAATGAAGTCTAGACTTCTTCACCTCAAGACACAAAAGAGGATGAAGATAGTGGTCGAGCTGAATGCATGCTTGGATGGCATACCTGTCACACGTTACTTTTATGTGTGTTAGTGGGCGATATTAAACAGCAACATCTCTCGTACAATGATTCCTTTGAAACACTTAATATCAATTAAATGAACTTCAATGCTGGATTATCCGAGGAATACACAAATTAACATGTACAAAGTTAAACTTGAAGTTTTACATGATGGAGACATAAAACACTAACACATTTTTTTAATCTCTCTCTCTCTCCATAACCTTCTCTCTAGCATTCTTACACGTAATATCTCTTTTTGATCTCAATCTCGCGACTCCCACGTAACATTCATCCCTATCCTTAAAACAATGTTTTCGACTTAAAATATTTTTGAACTTAATACAACAAAAATAATCTAAATTGAAATATTCACCATCGATAGACAATCACTGATTTACACACAATAACCCGACAAAGAAGATAAGAAAACATATGTAGGTTTTAACCAGTCTTCTTGTACTGAAAATTTATGTTCAGATAATTTTATGGATGGGGAAAATCATCATGCTCTTGCAGAAAGCAAGCTCCTAATGTAATAGATGATGCATCAGTATAAAAAATTACAGGTTTGTCCCATTGGAGTGCAATCAAGATCAAAATCTCGCTCATGTGCGGCTGGGGGCCAAAAACATTTATTTCCTAATATGGGCTCTATAAAAATTGAAAATCACCATTTTTTTAAATTCCCATGTAGGTAGAAGCATGAAAATTTGGAAAATTTTTGAGTACATGCTCTCGTCGATAATTTGAAAAAAAAAGAGTAAAATTTCCCACTCATGGGGGCCGGGGCCAAAAAAAATGTTTTTTCTTTGTATGAGCATTATAAAAATTGAAAATCACTAATTCTCCTATTTCCCGTAGACTATAGGTAGCGCCCAGAAGCATGAAACTTCTGGAATTTTTAAAAATAATTTTTCAGCAACGCACCTTCTAATGGTTAGGAGATACTTAAAAAACTACATTAACACTTGGGGACACTTCTTTGTTTAGTTCTTGAGAAGTCTACAACAATAACAACAACGTCAAATATTGTCTTTGTATGAAGGCGCTTCTGTCATTTATATGTAAAGGGTTTTGGATTACTCTCACCTAGTTAATATGTTATACATTTTTTTTTAAATCCAGAACAATTCAAGTGAATTCCAATTACTGTGACTGGTAAAAGGATCATGAGATTTACCTTTGTCATTGGCAATGTCATTTTTTATATATTAATAAGGATATTTTGTTAAATGTTAAATCATAATGAATAAAATCCTTTAAACGTTAACGTCAAAGTTAGAATTGCTAAAATGGTGATACATTTTAAGGCTCTCATTAAGAAAAGGAGAAAAATTCTTTAGTACATTAATGAACGTTAAATAGCTTTTTTGGAGTATTTTAAACTGAAAAAAATTACTCTGCTGATTAGTGAATTTTTCTTTGTAATCTCTACATATTTAAATTGTTAAAAAGTGTACAAGAAAATACTATTTAGGTAAACATTTTTTCAAAAATATATTTTATGTTTCATTCGTCTCCTGCAGCTGATGTTTCTATTCGGCAACCTCCTCATCCTGCTCAGCTACCCGATCAACTTGTTCATCTACTGCGGTATGAGCAAGCGGTTCCGGGAGACGTTCAAAAGTCTATTCAGGTGATGAAATGCCAGGGCAGGGTGCTATGAAAAAACGGGGCACTCTTCACAAGAGATGGCAAAAAAAGCAAAAGCTTGTATCAAAACAAAGCTTTTACCTGATTATTAAAACGTGTGACGGATGCTTCAAAATCGCATTCTAATTTAGAAATAAACCACAAAGATAGGTGTTTGGAATAAAAATTAAAGATTTATAATTTAGGAGGCAAAAGAGATATATATAAGTGAGAAAATGAGTGAACTGCATATTTAAAAACCTCATAAGTGCCCGCACCCCGTTTTAAGTCATATTAAATCAATGTACTTGAACTCATAAGTTTAAATTAATTTTCTTCTTTTTAATCCACTTATTAAAAATAATTAAATTGACACCGAAGCATTTGTTTTCGATTCGGAATCAAAAAAAAAAAAAAAACTCCAAATTAGTTATTTAGAGATTGGTGAGAAGGAAACAAATTCATCATCACACCGTCTACTTTAAAGCTCTAACTTTCACAAAATTTTATTAAAAATGGTTGCTGTCAATGTCATATAAATGTGGAACATTGAATGCATATATCAGATCAAATATTAACATTTTGATGCAAATAAATATATTAATAAATCCATTGCAAATATAAATTAGAAGGTACAAAGTTGTTTGATCTTAAATTACTTTTAGCTATACTCAGTTGAGGATATAGGGATATTTAGGATTTGAACATATCGTTTATAAAAAAAATTGTAGAAACCATAATCATTGAAACATTTTACATAAATTTGAAGTTTTATTCTTTAAAAAATGTGTTTAATATTTATGTACAAAATTAAAATATAACACATGAAAGACTTTAAGTCGGCTTAAGTGAACTTTGTTTCAATATGTCAATCCAATCCCAAACTGATTTTACATCTAAAACAATTTTAATATCTTTGAAGAAATAATGTTTCTTAATGTTAGACCCAATATATCGAAAAGAAATTTTATCACCTGCATAATAATTGCTTTATGTTAATTAGGGTTAAACATATGAAAGTGTTTCCCAATTTCAGTCAAGGGAAAAAGAAAACAATTATTTTTTTTTCAAACTATAATTAAAATAAAACATTTTTTTTTCTTTCAATGGCTTTTGTTCATTTCTGAATTCCGTGGAATTATAATAAAAATAATTTGACTGACACATTATTTTTAAAACTCAAGTGACAAAAAACATTGATTGCTTAAGTCAATAAACCAGATCATTGGCAGTTTCACGTTACTTCAGCATTTTACACCAACGTCCTCAGCGTGCGTACACCCGTGGAACCCCCAGGCATTGTGAGAACACTTGACCAACATGGTCTCTTCCCCGTAACACACGACGTCATCCAGGTGTATGGGGATGCCGACACCTTGACCGTAGTGGGCGTTTCCAAAAAATGCAGCCGTTGCACTAAAAATATATATATACATGTGTTGTTATTTAACAAACAAACAAACTTAAATCCAAAAGGAGAGAAATATACAAGCGCATGAAATTGAAAAATTGAAGAAAAAAATGTTACAAATAAAAGCAAAATGTGTTGCTTCATATTAAAAGGATAAAAATACATTTAAAAATCAAAATAAGATTAAATACACACACGCACACGAGAATTCACTGAATGTCTTTTACATCTAAGTAAATGAATTCATTCAATTCTTCTCATGGCCAAACATTTTTTGATCCATGACTTAAGTTTGATTATTAAAAGGGTTAAGTCTGTGAGTATTTCATGCGTCACCAATCATTCAAATAATATTGCAATAATCTAACGGTCTTTGCGGTTTAGGTTATGGCTGAAGACAGAAGCGTAACTGGGCTAACTTTGAATAATTTATTGTTTGCGCCCTTGACAAATGGATATTTTAAAACTCTAAAAATGTAGGAAAACTTTAAATTTGAATAAATCGAAGGATTAGCCCTCGGTGGCCAGATGCCAAGTCATTGTTACGCTTCTGGCTGAACAATATTTAACCACAGCAAATTACACAATTACTGGACTCACTTTAATAATCCTAAATATCAAACAGTGTCACATTACCTCTCGTACCCCAGCTGCTTGCACACAACCTGCGCTGCCTTAACATCAAAGTGGTCATCACAGACCGATCCCCATTGGCCGTTGTGGAACACCTCAAGGCGTCCTTCTCTTCCAGTCACCCCGTTGTTGATCAGTCGAATAGAACCATCGGTCAAACCTGAGAACGAAGAGAAAATTTAAAAAACAGTTATTCCAACTATTATTTATATTAGATTTTCCGTTATAATTTTGGGAAAAGTGAGGCTTTTTAATTTGTTGTTAAAATGTTCCCAACTAATTCAAGTCGTATTTTAATCTTTTATGTCATATAAAAGAAAATAGTTTTAAAAATGTTAAGTTATAAACAAGTGATCAATCCTGCAATGAAATGTGCAAGATTTCATGGAAGGTTAAACATACCCAATACGGCCTGCAAGTTGTGCAATTTGTCGGCTGTTTTGTTTAGCGTATTCGACAACTGCGCTACCTGCCTTCCTGTTTGTAATAGAATCAGTATAACGTATAGGTTAGTTTTAGACTAATGCACACACTATTATTTAGCTTCGTAAAAAATAGAGTTTATAACCGTTTTAGAGATATCTCCCTGATAGCAACATATAATAATAACAGTAAGGCTTATTTACTTTATTTGATCTATAGTAATATATCGTATGGAAGAGTTAATGTCATTACAAGGTATCTTGTTTTTTTTAATTTCTTACGCTCATGCGTGGCGTTATTTTCAGACATATATAAACTTTTTGAAATGAAAGCGATAATATCTTTAATTATAACAAACTTTTTAAAATTACAATTAGACTTGTTAAAACTTGTACATCTTCGTTTGTTAATAATCAATGTGAATAAATTTAAATTTTGACTAAAATTAAATCCCCGAAAGAGCTGTCTTTAAAGACTAACTAATGTCTGCCTTCAAACTTACCAATGTCTGCCATCAAACTTACCAATGTCTGCCATCAAACTTACCAATGTCTGCCATCAAACTTACCAATGTCTGCCATCAAACTTACTAATGTCTGCCTTCAAACTTACCTAATTCTGTCATCAAACTTACCAATGTCTGCCATCCTTTCATCTGCACTCGCCCTCTCTTCCGCAGCCCCGTCCATTGCTTTACGAATGTTCGCCATCTCGAGTCTCTGTGAGTCCAGTTTTTCTTTGAGACGATCGCGGGCTTTTGAGATCTCCTCTTGGACCCCATTGACTTGAAGTTTGAGAGCCTGAAGCCCCGAGGCAAAGATGCGGTTTTGTTTGTGAAGTAAACTCATGCCGTTTGCTAATGTAGTTTGAAAGAGCGAAAACGTTTGATTTGATTAGATGGAATAGTAGAAACGTTTATATGTAGTTTTTACAAATAACAAAAGAAAAAACTTTTTTAAAAAATAAATTTATTGAAACTATGTACAGAGATTGTTTTACGGAACATTGAAGTGCGAGACATAAATGTAAAAGTTTCAAAGTATAGTGGCAGTCTTGAATTACAACATTGTTAAAGCCCAGCTGTTTACTCACAAATGTACATATTAAAATTAAAATTCGCATTATTATTTAAACCTTGAAAACTTAAAGCTTTTTTTTAGCACTAATACCAATTGATGGTAGACTAGTTTACTCGTTGCGCTTTGATGTTCAGATACTCAAAGAATTTTTTTAAAAAGTATTCTATCTTTTCTAAAATTGTTCATTGATTTCAGATTCTCTCGCAAATGTTCAAGACTGTTCAAAATTTTAGGTGCCACCGATTCGAAAAAACACACTTCAAAAATTATCGTGCATTTTAACTCACTTATTATCCCCAGTATTGATGCCACCTTGTCCTCTGTGGCATTTAGCTTCTCTTCCACCTTTTGGTCTGAATCTAAAGCCGTGAGGACGTCTGATCGAAGATCTATGTAAGCCTTGGCTGAAATCGGGACAAAAATAAAGCTCTTATTATCATATGTCATACAGAAATGGCCGTTGATAAAGCTTTCAAAATAAAAATAAGAGAAGAAAAAAAAACATATTTGACTTAAATTTATGGACATGTACGTTTGTATCGTGTACCTTATTCAACAACTCTGATTTATATCAAACTATTTTTTCAGAAGCATTTTCTAAATCAGCAATACAGGAACGAACGCAAAAAGCGTTGTAATATTTTTTTAGAGATATGTTGTCGACGCTTGACATGCACAGAATCTTATTTTGTTAAAATAGTTGCATCTCATTTAACTTAAATGGCTGATCTTAAATTGAACAGTAATACAAGTTTCGCCCGAATAATCTTTCTTTTGTTACCCACAAGATGTTCCTTTTTACTATTTTTTTCTTTTAACTCAATTTCATATCCATATTTCATGTCAAGTATTTTTTCTTGAGTCAACAACACATTTTGTAACATTGTCAATACCCTTCACCACAACTGTATCTATTAACCGGTGGTCCGACCTTGTAGGTTAATCTTCTTCTTGATGTCCAGCGTGTTGGAGCTCGTGTCCACCAGCACGGTGGTCACGTTAAACAGCAGTGACCTCAACTTCAAGATGAGGGCGTCTTTCCTCTCCTTGTCTTTCATCATCTCTTTAAGTCTGATATCTATGTTGTCAATGCGCTCTTCAAGCTGAAGTCGCGGAGACTCTGTATATTAACACAAAACCAAACAAGAACTGATAATGATTAGTATTCGTTTCATGTAGCCATTATATAAGCCTCATATACTAAAAATAGACATACTTTTTACAGAAGGTTTTATATGAAATTAAATTTTAACATATTATAGTTTTACAGAACGAATGGTATTTTTCTTGTATTTATATATATACTTAATCTTTATCATTGATAGATATGTTTGAAATATGCTTTAAAAGTGTTTTAGAACTGTTATTCTATTTAAAGCATACTACTTAAGAACTATTTTTTAAAATATTTTTTTGTAGATGTAAGTCATTGACTTTAAACAAAGGGCATATACTATACTATAATACTTTTTAGATACTGTTTGGACTAGCTGGGCAACTAAGAACCTCCTAAATACGCTATTGAAACGAACGGTTACTAAGCAGAGACGTTTTTGGGTTTTTTTTGTTTTGTTTGTTTTTTAACTTTTATTTTTCTTTTCATTTAACAGTTTTCATCATAGATCTGTCGTGTGACGGGGATAAGTTACAAAAAGATAATGCCAGAAATGGATATGAGATTCGAGTGAAGGAACAAATCATAGTCAAGACAGTGGATTTGTTGGTTGTAGATTATACTTTTGTTGATAGTAACAGATAGGACAAGAAAATACGTCACATTGTTAACCTTTACACAAAAGGGAAAATTCCAGATTATTTCGATCTCGATTGACACATATATTTTAAATATTCTTCTTCAGTTTGTTTTTGTCTACTTTATAAGTGTGCTGATTTCTTTTAACTTATGTGGAAACTTTTTTTTAACAAAATCATAATAATAATAACTACCTAGTGGTAACTTGTTCATTTTTTATTTTAAAAAAAATTTTTTTTGTTGTTGTTTTTAAACAATCTGAAAGGAATAAAATTTATGTTGTCTTTAATAACGTAAGAACGGTAAGAAAATTAAAATTACTTATAATTAATTTCCGACCTTCTCTCATAATAGAGAAATTATAATGTGCCCCAAAATTTATATTTCTAAATATTTATTTTTTAGAAAATAAATGTATGTAAAAGTTGAAAGGCAAAGTTCAAATGCAAAGACATATAAATAAAGTAATTTTATCTTTAATCTTTTACTGAAAGATTAGATGCAAGAGAGAACTGATATAAACTTTGTGATATGTACATAGATTCAATATTTGAATTCTTTCAAGGAGTGAAATGAAAAACAAAAGTATTTTTTCTGAAATCTTTAGAAAGACGGCTAATTTGAAAAATTAAAGAGATTGTTTTCATAAACAAATCAACAAGACAACAGCTACTGACTGACCTTTGATAAGCACATCTGTTTTGGAATACGCGTAGTCGACGTGGGCCATGTTGCTGCCGAGAGCGGTTAGTTTACATATGTAGGTACCGGCCAGAGCCAGACTTGGGGTCGACCAGGTTATAGAGATGGTCCAGGGGTCTCCCTGTGGATGAAAGGGCTATTTTAATGTCTAACTAATGATGTCGTTGAATTTCTTTTGAGGTAAAACGAAAAATAGTGCAATGTAAAATGAGTTGATTCTGCACAGCCTCAGAACAACGACTTGAATGAGAATAAATACGGTTGAAATATTTTATAACAAAAGAATTTTGTGCTACAAAGAGAACATAATCTAATATTGAAATGGAAACTTTTGCATATGGATCTTTCATAATGTATGCTTTTTGCCGATACATCTTTAGTTATTTTTTACAGGCACCCCATACCCATTGTGTTATATTTCATAGTGGGAAAGAAAAGGTGATGTTTTTTTTTATAGATTATGGTATGGAGCTGAACTAAGAGCTCAAGAAAACTTCATTATTTTTTAAATGTATTAGTTCTCCAATTTTGTTTTAACTCTATAGAATTTTATAGCGTCATATAATTTACCATCTTAAACTTTGATAAATTTTAAATGAAGGTATCCTTATTAAACTTGTATAAATTATTTATTCTTTCTCAAGTGAAGTGGATTTTTTTTACTATCATTTCAAAGGAAATATTTTCAAACTGCTGGATTATANTAGGGCTGAAGTCAAGTTCCAGTTGAAGCAAAGGAATTTTTTTTTAAAACTTGATTTAAAAGTTAACATATGTACCAAGAATTTTCAGAAAACGTAGACATTAGAAGGGATGTGAAATCGATAAATTTTCAGTAAATATAAATCAAAACATAACTAATTGTTAGAATATGTTTTGCATTTTTTAAAAATTAATCACAATACAATTTAAACTTATTGACAAAAGAGTAACGTGTGTTGTTATTGATGTAGCAATATGTTAAACCTACAGAATTTATTGGAACGTTTCCGGAGATTCTAGCATTCTCTGTAAGCTCGTCTCTGATGGGTATTGCTCCGTGGATGGCACTAAGAACAGCCAATCGTTTTCGACTTTGCCCGTCGTGCTTATCAATCTCGACGCTCATTGGTCTGAAATGTGCGCTGGATTCTCCCGCCATCTGCGCCATGTTTATAGAGCACGTGACCATGACATGTTCAGTCTCACCTAGTACGATAGTCTGCGGGTTTGCTGTCAACAAGATTATACTGTCCTTTCCTAAAAAGAAAAAGGAACATTAAAAAAATATATAGATAGATTTCTATCTCTCTTTCTTATTTTAAAAATACCATTTTACATACTTTTTATGTTATACTTATGAAAACAAATCATTCTTTCAATTTTCTCTTCTTCATTGAGTCGTATTTCAATTTGAAAACGGAAACTCATAAGTAAACTATGTTTTATTTTGTGAATAATATTCAGGGTGAATATTTTTTAAAGTCCAATTTATGACATCCAAGCCCTCAACTAAATTCACTTCGAGCCTTAAAGAATAAGTCTCGATTATCGGTAGTTAACAGGGTTACAGAACGTGTTGATATCATAATGATTAGAACTAAGTAATTTCTTGAATTGGAATTGCATAAAATAAGCAAACCACTTTGGGTCTTACCTTGACCTTTTGGTAAACTTTCCCCTTCGTTATGCTTCATTCCTGTGTCCTTGCCGTGGATTTCATCTGCATTCGACCCCTGATCGGATTGTTCCATATCGAGGTCAGTTAATAAAGACAATTCTAATCCGACATCTTTGGAGGGTCCAGAGTCGTTGCGCTGTTGGTCTTCAGAAAATATTTCCAGACCCTTTTGCGTCTGGACAGAACCAGCAGATGACTTGTTGTTGTATCTATCCGTAGCAGACACCTCACTATGCTTTAATCTTTCTTGAGCTAAAACCTCTTTGGTGCCAGCGATGAAATTATCAGATTTCTTGTATTCCGCCTTCTGTGATAGCTTTTCCGCGGCGTCTGGCTGTGCGTAAGTGAACAGTTTAGCTGGCATCCCGACGAAAGCCGATTTTTGTGCCTTCATCAAACTCGGGCTCCTCTGAAAGGTCCGCGATTGCTGGTAGTTGCTGTGACCGTGCATGCGATTCTGACGTAGTCGGAGGCGACGGCTGTTTTGTCTCCTCATCTCAAAGCTGGAGTCCTGTTGCCATCTGGAATGACCTGCCGGCAACGCTTCGGCAAATATGAGGAGGCACGCAAGCAGAAACACAAAATTTAAAATGACAAATAACAGGAATCTGTGACAAGCCATTTAGGTTCAGGCCGTGATCTTTATTAGCTTATTTTCTCACAGCCGAGACAAATGACAGTAGAAATGTTTGTCCAATGAAAGGCACTTTAATTTTCTATTATGATTGACAAACAAAGATGTAGAATTGAAACTCAAAACTATTTATTGAGCATATTCAATTTCAATTCTAGTCGTTTTCTTTGAAAGACTTAGTAGAATTTCCTGTACACAGTGAAGACAGTAGCATAGACAATATTCTTCTAGATGTGTATACTTCAAAAACGCGTTTTTGTTCTTCCACGATCAGTCGAGGTACTGAAATGATTTCTTGGTTTTGCAGGTTTAGGTCTTTTGATATCACATTACTTAAATCTTGGACACAACGAAGTTCTCTCATGCTCTTTTCACAGTAATTAGGGTGTGTCTTGAATGCCGAGTCGACTACTGCTACAAGGGATACGGTAATGTAGCAATGAGACAAGCTCTGCTAAACATTAGGTGTAATACTTTGGAAAAAAAACTATGGAGGATATATATATGGAGAACGAGACACATCTGTTTTCCCGTACATCATTTTTTTTTTTTTTTTTAACGAACGTAGAGTCGACATGTGTCGTCTAAACAGAAATTGCTTTAAGGAAATTTTCATTGCTGAAAACAGTAATTTATAAAATGAGATATGCGTCAATCGTTTTTCAATGAATACATTTGTTTAAGAATTTCAGTAGTTAGTTTTAATGAATGGCATGATACTATCATAAAATTTTAAAAAATCACTTTAATTTATTTTTTTATACGGTTTTATGTTCGCTGTATTATTACCAACATAATTTTTTATTCCAAACACTAACAAATACAAGTATTCGTGATTTGCTAAGTTAAATAGACATACTCCTTACGTGAAATTGGCAAAAATATTCTAACTCGATAGTAACAAATTTTAACAAAACAAGAATATTTAATTTATTTTTATCATATGAATATTTCGTCTAAGTAACTTATATATGTTTTGTACGTCTTAACTTTCGATGCAAATTTGCAGTGAAATCTTTTATTAAATAAGGAAAAAAAAAATATATGAAATATTTTTTTTAACAAACTCTGATGCTTCTTTATTCAGCAAATAATTTATTTTTTAAATTACACCAATGTTGTTAGTTCACAAAAAATTCTTTTAAGAGTGATGGGTGTAGCGATAGCTAAGCGGGTCTCAGGTTCCAGTCTCGGTAAAGGCTGGGACCCATTACCTGGTCTTAGTTGTTCCCCTGAAGGAACCAAGCAACCATATATAAATGACATTAGTAGGGAAAAGTACGGGGGTTCGATTTTATGCTAGAAGTCGTATTCACTTAATAAATATTGTGAATGCTGCTGCACTTCCCCAAATAGACCTTTAAGATCTAAAACAAAGGAATAGAAATACAAAATTTTATTTTCAAATACAAAATCTTTGGCTTATTAAGTATAGCGCAATGCATTAGGTCAAATATACGAACATGAGTCTTTTACATGGAGTTTGTTAACAAGCAGAATATTCAGACATTACGTGGACAACCTAAAGTTTTGTTGTAACGTCCAATGTGTGTCACAGACTTGATTGATGTTTTTTGCTTGTCATGTGCTTGCTACAAACGTTGGCGTTTTTTTTTCTTTGGTGGTAACGACCTCGGCTTAAGTGGGGTGGGGGATGGGGAGAATTGCAAGGTTGAAGACAGAGGGCGAAATCCAGGTCCATTTGTTTTTATCCCACTGATCAGCATACTGCTTTAAAAAATGTTTTACAGTGAAGGGAAAAGCAAATGCTATAATGGAGAAAAAAAATATTACGCCAAAGTTTTAAAAAGTGTGGTCAATTTTATTGTAATATTGTAATTAAATAGATATGTTGATGATGTACGAATTAAAGAGATCTTAGTTTAAGTGACATTGAGACATGAATATGATGTTGGTTATAGACGAATATGATATCTATAAAGTTAATATTGAGTTTTGAATAATGTATGAGGTAAAGAGATAAAAAGTACATGAAATAGCCTAAATATCGCGGTAAAAAGTCAAATCAAACAAATATTTAAAAAATGATAGATCTACAGATCTATGTTAAACAGTGGTGATTTAGGCACAAAAAAGCTTTGTCAATTTCATTTTTTAGTTTAGAGGAAGAAGGTTTATTTGTAACTGACATTATAGAGATACATAAAAAGAAGTAGTTGAAAGAGGAATTGAATTTAAGGAAAAGTATGGGTTAAAATAAGTTAATGTAAGTTAAATGTCGCAACCAGGTAACAAAAACAGGTTTATTTAAAATTCCAAGTCCTATAAATAGATTAAATATTGAAGAGGTGTAAAGACCTGCGATTGAAAATATTCTATAACACTTATGCGATTGAGAAAAATAAAAATGAAAGCCAGATATTTCTTTTTTTTAAAAAAAACAGCTGGTAATTTTGTCATTAATTTTATTAGATTGTGTATGATGTTGCACTTGATGAAGTTGATTTTTACGGATCTTAGATAACCAAATAGTTGTCAACACAAATAACTTCACTTCAAGTCCAAAACTCCTGATAGTTCAAAGACCCTGGTGTCATAATTACAGCAACATCAAGTCTCACAGCACAGCAGTTTTACAAACACATTAATCACCTAAACATGCAACACATTTATCAACCTTGTTTTTAGGTGCCCTGAAAATATGTGGAGACAAGAATGCTTAAAAGCGCGGCTCTCCGAAAATCCCTTTTTGTCAATCTCAAAACAAAAAAGAGTATATCTTTGGATCAGTCTTCCTCCGATGCGCCATGAGTCCCTAGGTGTCATTGCCTCCCCTGCTCTCATTAAACTCCACACAATCCAGTGACCCGTGGGTCACGCAGCTCTTCCACTGTAGGCAAACGAGGCACTAACACATCCTTCACAAATGTTACAGTGAGGTTATTTTTGGAAATGTGTTTTAATATGCGTTCGTGCGTGTGTCAGCAAGTGTGTTATGGTGATTTTTGTGTGTATTGGTGTCGTTTAAACACTAATGTTATTAATGTTGTAAATTAAAATTTTACGTTCACTTTTTTTTTTTGTATGTTGTTGTTATTAAACATTATCTTTTTAACGAGGTGTAGATTATAATTATAGTGCAGTATGAAGAAAACTGTTTTAAACGAAACCTCCTTGTATTTATAAGCTTTGTAGCCTAAATAAACATGCATAAAATTAAACTCTTTGCTAGAAGGGAGATTTTTGTTTTAAATTAAAGTGTAAACAGTTTAACGCGCAAGGTCATGGTTGTAAAAACAACAGCTTCATATGAACAGTAAAGTCCCCATCTGTTCTAGACCTCTTAATAGGACATGAACATGCAGGCCAACCTTGGGGTTAACCTCCAAGTCTCAGAGGCTCTTAATGATGTTAAATTGTTGTATTCTTTTCTTTAAACAGCCCTTGTTCGGCTATTAACACTTGTGTTGTTGTTTTTTCCTTGAAGTATGTACGTGCGTAATAGTGTGTTCGTTGATAGCCTCACCAAAACACTTAGTGTGTGGACCAATGGGAAGAAAAGTTCTCTTCTTTTAAATACCTCTTAACAAAACATGGACTTTCAAACAAAAATATGTTACTTTTTTTTACTGCTTTAAACATTCTCTGATTACCTGTTTTGTTCAGAAAAATATCGTCCAATCTAATAGTAAAACGTTGTAAAATAATGTTAAAAATTAAATGGTTTGCACTTAATTCATCAGCGTTAATTTTGTAAAACAAAGCTCAAAAAAAAAATGTTCAATCTTCAGTGGAAATGAAGTTGGTTGTATTTTTCAAAATACATCTTTGCTATCTTAGAGATTATATATATTTTTACAAATTCAGATCATTTAAACACATTACACAACAGAAATTATGCTTAATCTTAGCTATAAGGCTCGACAGAAAAGATATGTGGGAAAATATGTTTCATTTATTACTATCATATATAAGGACTATTCTCTTAAAAAGGAAGAGGAATTTTTCGTAAAGTAAATGCATCGGATATGAAATGCAGTAAGGTAATAATGGGATACATTTTAGAGATAATTTTAAATAGAATTAAGTGTATTTAGAATAAGAAATTAGACATAACTTACACTAGAAATTAGATAGTATAAGTCTCAAATTATTTGTAATCCAAGCTATAAAAATATAGACAAACAAAATACATTATTTACAAGAGAAATTAGACTTTTTAAAAAAGGAGTAACATAAATATAAGAAATAATTCCCTCTTACATCATGCATGAAAATTATTTATAAACTTAAATCTCTTTGTGCCAAAGTGTTATCTTTTTGATGCAAGCGTTGATCATTGTGTTTGTGTGCGAAATAAAGATTGCGAGAACGTCTCCTTACCGAATGTCTGTCTGTCGAATTCATCTCCCACAAAGATTTTATCAGAAAAATCTGTAAAATACAATGCAAAGGGCAATCAATCAAGATAGATTTCCAAATAAAATATATTTGTCAAGAAAGATATGTTTAATTTCTTGAAAATAATACATCTTTTCCTGCCTTCATTTTGTTATTATAGATCTAGCAATGATGTTTGCGAATTCAAAGATATAACCAAAAAAAAATTATTAGAATGGTGTAAATATGAAAACACTAAAAGAGTTAATAAATCTATAGCAATGTTATCTATGAATTAATTGCTTTCTTTTGCACTCTGCGCTCTCTGAGTGATAAAATTGATGATTAAGAAGCTAAGAGACGGATAAAAGGTCGATAGACTCTCACCTGGGTGAATAGGTTGGGATATCAGTAGCCCCGCGTCCTGCTCTTGTTTGAGTGACACGTCAACTTTCGGCTGAAATGTACCTAAAAAAACAAAAATAATAACTAGCCGACCCACGTCGTAGCATTCGCGCTAATGATTTTGTGTGTGTGTGTGTGTGTGTGTGTGTGAGGGGGGGGGGTCTTGCTGAAAAACTCTTCTTGAAGCAATGAGGTACACACTGCTTCGGGTACACACAGTTGCGCTTGCCTGGATAGCGACGGAGGGCACCTAAAGTATTCATTTTATAAAAGTAATTGTTGAGGAGAGTGTGTGACTACTTTTCTGTCACTGAGCACAACGGAGAGCACGAAGTTATTATGCCAATGTCAAGAAACAAAGCTTACAGCCGTGTTGCGAAGTCATATTGAAAAGAAAGTGGGAAATAAACGTCGGAAATGAACGGACACAAACACAAACATTTCTAAAAATTTAAAAAGTTCCGGGCTATTTATAATAACTAGGAAATAATTAGAGGCAAATATTATTTACTTATATGGTAAAATGTAGCAGCTGAAAGTCCTAAAATTGTAGTTTAAGAGATCAAATATACAAAGTAATAATTATTTTGTATGCCCGTTATAGAGCCAGAAGAGCAGGGCTATAAGACACGCCTGAAAAGTTATGTGAGAATAAACATATAAATTATGCATTTATTTTTTCCAAAAATCGTACAAAAAGAGGGTGCCCCCAGAAACACTTAGGGAGCGTGACTTAGAAACATAAATACAAGGGTTAATATTGTCTTTGGATAGGCATATGAGATAAAACTTGAATGAATGCAGGAAAGCGCGATTTAGAAAATGCGAAATATAGATTAACTTAAATTAATCTGCACGCTTTGTTACTTTAGATTTCTTTCGATCCAGTTTCTTTCATCAATAGTTCAAATTATGTTTTCAATTTTATTATGTTTTACTGCCAAGTAAGATTAATTTAACATACCGGCGTCCTCATTTGGATGTTGGTGTTCTAAAAATATCCAGTACAGGAAACAGGCCAATACTGAACCTATCATAGGCCCTGCGACGGGGACCCAGAACCAGTTGTAATCTCTGTAGCTGTAAAAGTTTGTTAGCAGTGTCAGGCTTTTCGTTGAGAAAAAAAAAAATTTGAATTGCTCCCTAGTGTTTTGTTACTGGCTGCTCAAAGCGGAAATGATTAAGACAAAATTTTGGAATCTAAAACGAAAAATTTTAATATATAATATAAAGTGAATTAAAATGCACTTTCTCTCGTTGTCACGATGTATTTCCTTGTCTAGGGCAGTAATACACAACTAGATTGTGCCAGGCGCCGTGGCGCCTGCGGCGCCCCCTTTTTTTGGGCGCCTACGGCGCCAACCTTTTTTTTAAAGACCAACTAACTTGTCCTTTTTTGATAAATACGAATTATTAAACTTTATGAAATGTACGCAAAGTATTTATTTAATAATAATAATAGGGGTTGTATTTTGCGTACCGATGCACACCAAACAATGACGTCATCATATTAAATATTTTTACAGCGCTCATCAACACACGATTTTTCAACTAAACTAACTGCTGTAGACTGTCGTACATCGCTCCTCAGCGTTTCAACTAAACTAACTGCTGTAGACTGTCGTACATCGCTCCTCAGCGTTACGTTACAAACATACAGAACCACACCACTGGGTGTGTATATATATTAATTTTGGATGATGAATCTAATCACCCGTCTAAGTTATTAGAATTAGCAGGAATAAATCGAATCTTTTCAATCAAAGCTGTGACAACAAATTTTAATGAAGAATTAAGCTGATCTTATAATAGTCTATTTTAAGAAGGAGATTTATTGTGTTGTTATTATTTAAAATCAACACTCTTAAAAGCTTTAATGTCAAGAAAATTGGAACACGAGCTAAAAATGTGGATATTATGAAAAAAAAATATTTTGCATTTGAATTTCTTGCAATTTTTTTAAAATTAAAAATGTTCTTTTTAATTCAAATTTTTACAGTTTAAGCAATTCTCACATCGTAATTAATTTTTAGCGCATTTTCGAGAAGTCGAATGCGCTATTGCACCCGCTTTGTCCGTCCGTCCGTCTGTCATCACCCTTGATCTCAGCATCCATAAGTCCTAGACCCATGAGGTATATATGTTTTTTGTATGTCCTGACCTGCCATTTGTGCATCAAAACTCAGTTACTCGATCCGTTAAAAAACCCCGTTAAAACTACCAAAAAATATTTCGAATCGAGAAGTAACACTAGCGCAGGGAACGGCCGCCATTGCCGGAAGTCGAATACATAGTTTTTCAAGCATTGAAGAGTGGTGTGAAAGCGTGCAAAAGAATTAGTGTTTTTTTTTAGTTGACGTCATTAGAATATGTGTAAAAGTTTAGAGAGTTTTACGTCATCATTTGTGGTGACTTGTAGTTAGATTAAAGAGAAAATAAATTTTTTTAAAATGTAAAGAAATGACTTTTAAATAAAAAAATGTCAGGTATATTCATTACACAGGAAAATTCATAAAAATATGTCTAAAATCTAAACACAATTACTGACAACTACATAATGCTGATATCTAACATAAGTACTGATACATAATACGAAAATGCGCTAACACGTCCTGAGTTCCAATAGGGACCAGGCTTAACATGATTTTTTTTCTTCTTTATGTACAAAGTTATCGATGATATTATTTTCATAATAAAATCATAGCACTTTAAACAAAAAAATAATAATAAAGTACCCACCCATCAATAGACGAAATAAAGATAAATACATTTATTGAATGATATCTCCTACATTAAGAGACGCCGAAAATCATGGACGTATACCTTAACTAGAGGGCGTTCACAACAACTCATGGGCGTTCACCACAACTCATGGACGTTCACCACAACTCATGGGCGTTCACCCCAACTCATGGACGTTCACCCCAACTCATGGGCGTTCACCACAACTCATGGACGTTCACCACAACTCATGGGCGTTCACCACAACTCATGGACGTTCACCCCAACTCATGGGCGTTCACCACAACTCATGGACGTTCACCACAACTCATGGACGTTCACCCCAACTCATTAACGTTCACCCCAACTCATGGACGTTCACCACAACTCATGGGCGTTCACCACAACTCATGGACGTTCACCACAACTCATGGGCGTTCACCACAACTCACGTACGTACACAACAACTCACGTACGTACACAACAACTCACGTAAGTACAACACAACTCACAGACGTACACCACAACTTACGGACGTACACCACAACTCACGGACGTACTAAACAAATCACGGGCGTACACAACTCACAACTTACCTGAATACATCTACACCCCAACCAGCAATGCTCGTAAAGATTCTAAGACTGAGGTCTTTAGCAGGGTTCAATGGGTTTCCACAGTTGTAACCAAAAGATGAACCTGTTGAAAATATGTTTTGTTAGACAAAAGTTAAAAAAATCACAACTTCGTGTTGATGACTTTGGGACTAAAATATGAATCCTTAATTATAAGGAATCTTTTACAATTAAAGATTCACACACGTTTTATCAAGTCAGTAGCAAGTTCAATACAATGTATTATGACGTTTAATCTTTGATTGAGCATGTTTTTCTGTGTTCATTTCTTTTTAAATGTTGAACTATTTGCAAAAGTTAAAAGATGACAGCAATTTCAAGTTAATAGTGATCTAATTTTTTATCTTACTCATGTAGAAAGATATTGTCTTCTGTTTTTTTAAAATATGAAGTCATCAAATTAAATATTAGCACCGTTTCGGCCTTTCATAACTACTACAAGACAGAAACCACCTCAAAAAGTGTAGCTTTAAAACGATCCTAATTGTACTTAATCATAATGAAAGAAAACCAAAGCAGTGATGGTGAACGTTTTGGGGGTCGTGTGCCCAGAATTTAACCAAATCCACCAATTTTCCAGAACAAAGGGGCAACACTCATTAATTGCTCCCATGAAACCCGAAAATGGGGGGGGGGGGTAGGTTGGGTTTGTTTGGTTAGGAAGTAATATTTCAGTCGCGTGCCGACTGATGAGGCTATGCGTGCCGACTGTGGCACGCGTGCCCTAGGTTCGCCATCACTGGCTTAGATTGACATTAAGCTCACATAGCTATAACACAGAAGGACCGTCTCATCACAACCCCTGTCCCATAGCCTAGAATCTGGACGCTCAGACCATCATCTCACGTACCTATGCCATAAAACGACAAGCCAACTAGTAGAGGTGCGAACCAGTTCTTGGGACCAACGTTCCGCTTGTCACCGACACAAAGGATGCACATGATGAAGAGACAAGTCGCTGCTATCTGTACATATGTAGACAACAAGCTTTTAAACATTAAATCACTGATAGGTAATATGAACAAAACATTACCCCAATCTTTCACGGTTTCAAACCACATGCGTATTTGCAAAGCAAACACATTTCTTCTTACAAGACCTTTACTTGTCTAACTAATATTGCTAGAAGATTTACTTTCGTGAAATCTTAATATTATTGTAACTAACGTGGTGGCATTTAATCTAAATTTTTAAAACTCTCTCAAACTTAAAGGAGGTAACAATTCAAATTTCATATGCATAAGCTCTTATGATTTCCAACAAAATAATCTGTTTAAATTATAGATGGAGGGGACAATATAAATCATTATATGTGTTTGATGATATGCTCTATAATATCAATGATTTGGCTATTTATGTATAGGCGTCTGACAAAGACATTCTGTTTTTGGGGTTATTAGAGTCAGTAACCGAATACAGGACATTACAGCAAGGTAATTATTGTCTAACTAAGCAAGCTATTCTAGATTTGTTAATAAGATTTAACCAGACCAATTAAGGCTCTTCTATCCAAAAAAAAAAAAAAAAAAGAAAGAAAGAAAGAAAGAAATTGTTTTTAGTATGGCAACATATTTAACAAAGTTTTTATTTCTGTATTCTTATTGGTTATTTTCCAAGTCTTGAATTAGTAAAAATTATTTAAATTACTTTTAAAAGTAATACTTAACATTTTACCTTATAGTATAGTAAAATGCTATGTTGTTTTTAACAAAGCGTTATTTACATTTTCAATAGCTGGTATAGAGTTTAGGAGTTCAAATTAACTAAAATTTGTGAAATGCCTGCTATCACAATCTACTACCTTTTTATCCAGTTCCAATTTTTACCTGGTCAAAAAGACATGTTATGGTCGTTGCGAACTCTTGCGGGAAAGAACAAAATATCCCGGCTGATCCATTTGGTCCTGAGATTAACCGGGTGCCGCCGTCGAAGTTGTCGAGTGCGTCTAGAAGACAAACAAGAAGAGGTATGTAGTAGGTAGGTAATAATTGTCTTTAGCAGTGCATCACTAGTTTTTGTGTCACCGGTTGCGTTTTGGTGTCAACCCTTGTGATGATGTCACTCGCACCACCCGTACCCCCTATTTGACGCCTCTAGTCCTTATTTGTTCTTTGTTGTAGTTAAAAATGCAAAATAACGATTAAGTTTAAAAACTCACTGCTCATATAACATAATTTAAGACTAACGAATTTTAAAACGTATGAAATTTGTTTTTTAGGGGCAACAACTCATTTTTATTAAGTGTCACTAATTAGCTCTGATTTTAGTTGCGTAATAACGATTTTTTTTTCGTTTTTAGTATCTTATATCAATTTTTCCCGTTTAGTCAGTCTGTTTTTAAATTTCTTTTATAAAGCATTTCTTCTGTTTTATCTTTTCCCATAAAGTTTGTCCAAAAATAAGAAAACTATAAATAGCAAACTTTGGATCAGAACCTTCACATAAAGGACGACTTGAAAAGGTTATACTTTAACAATAACTATCAACTGACATCTTCTCGTCATGGAGATTTTCTTCATCCCAATTCAGTAAGATAAAACAATATTTAACCAATTTCTACAAATTCAATATTTTCATTAAACTCCAACGTCTAGATAAAATAGACATCTTGAAATAGTTATCACCAGTCTGTTATCTCAACTGGCTCTTAAAACAAACACAAGACAAGCAGTTATCTTCTAGTTTTGAACTATTTCTTAATTAAGGATAACATTTTTCTTTACATGTTACACAGTTGAATCCCTTCCTCACTTTTTTTTTGTTCTTTCTCGCTCTTTTAATCACTCTCTTTTTAAGTACACTTTAAATTAGCAGATATTTTTAGTTGGGATTTTGTATTGCCCTTTCACTAACCATTCCAATCGTTCATCTTTGTACTATGTACAAACTATGTACAACTCGATAACAGTTTAACAGTCTCAATATGTACGAAAATTAGTAATTATTGAGGAAAATATGTATTTATTTTTATATACATTTCTTTTACATAGAAAGGTTACCTCTATAGACCCCATAAGCTACTGATGCCGAGAAAAACGCGCCAAAAAACTGACAAACCAGGTGAAATGGCAGATGACGCCACTGGACACGTTTTGTCAGACAAAAGGCCAAGGACACAGCAGGGTTGAGACCGCCACCTATGTCAGAGCCCAAAAACAAAAGTGTTAGTATTTAGCAAAACTGCTTCTTACTGGAAAAACTGGAAAGCATTAATTACATGCTCAGAGCAATCAATAAAAACTAACAAGTTCATTCAATAGTTCATATCACTTGAGATTTCAGCACACATGTAGAGTTACATTATGTATAAATAACATGTTTATTCACAAGTTCAATTCACCTGAGTCTTTAGCACACATGTAGAGTTCAACCAATAAAAACTAACAAATTTATACCTAAGTCACCATAGACTCCAGCAAACATGTAGAATGCAAATGTTAACAATTAACGAGTTTATTTATAAGTCACATTAAACCCAACCACACATGAAGAATGACATTAATGAAAACTAACAAGTTTATTCACAAGCTCAGATCACCTGAGACTCCGGCACACATGTACAGTGCCATCATGACGGCTACGGCGCCGGACAGCTGGACGTTCATAGGAGAAGACAGGGTGCCTCTGCTGAGGGTGTACTGGACGGATGATCCGACGCTGAAGAACTAAAATGTTAACACGTCAGAATTCTAGAATGTTATAATATTTTAATGTTACAATGTTAGAGTGATAGAGGCTTCGATAACTAGAATGTTAAAATGCCAGAATGTTAGAATGAGAAATTTATACGACCCTCTGTATAAGATAATATAAGATAAGTTAAGATAAGATAAGATAAGATAGATAAGAATACTCGAATTTTAGCATTCAAGAATGATAGAATTTCAGAATGCTACCAAGTTAGAATGTGAGATTGAATTTTGTTTCGCATGGTAGTAACAGTTAGATAAGTCATTATTTTCTATGGTTAAATATTCTGTGCGTTTCAGTGTGTAATTGTGGACCCGAGTCCATATATCTGTATTGGTCTAAGTTCATGCGCTTATTTATGCTGGAAGGATTTAAGCAAACGTTATTAACAACTTTTGTTCATAAATAATTTATTGTTGGAATCCGTCGACACCTGCATAAAAGATTTTGTTGATTGCATGTTAAATCAAATAAATTTAACAGGTGGTGATCCCTAGTCATTTCGCCACTAATTTAATGCTTGTGTATTTATTTATTCGGCAAAAATTTTGTTGTTTTGATGTTTGAAGTTTTCATAGGAGTTTGGGAAATATTTCCATAATGTTAATTTGAATTTCAACTTAGACATATTTGACGCATGGTCTTGTTTAAAATACGCTGATAAATGAATGATATTGGTAAATTAACTGCAATTTTATAATACATCTCGCGTTTTTGTTCGTATGGAAGTAATCAAAAGTTAAATGAACCGTTTACAGTTGAAGGAATGTTAAAAAACTGATTTTAAAAAATACACTCTCCGTATTTTTGATGATCGAACGACTGATGCTCAGCTGCTCATGCAAAGTTATTATCTTTTTTTAATGTAAAATTGATGTCATTGGTAAAGAATCGTGTATTTGATAGTCGGTGTATGCTCATCTTGTATATAGAAGGAGCGTCTGTAACATATAAGATGCTCACCTTGCCGGTGTATAGGTGATTATGTTAATAAAGTCTTGTTATTACCTACCACTAAAACTGATGTTCCAAGAAATTCAGCTAATCCGTGTCTTATGGCCACATTTTGACATTTTAATACGTCTGTCCATTTCTTTAGTTTCCCGTTGGACATTTCCGATCTTCGAATTTCTATTTGATTTTTCAAATAACGCGCCTTAGCAGAGACACATTCCAACTTTCACCTAATATTATAATTTTCCCAAACTGTCCCATGCATGAAAAGGCACTCTTTGGAATATTTTATTTTTTTTAATATCAGAAGATAAAAAATTTGCACATAAACTACAAAACTACAACTTCTGCCAACAAGTTCCATTTAACGACTCAGTGGGCAACTTACTTTCCATTGAACTTCTGTGGTGAAGATTATGCGCTCTTTGTTAGGTAGACTGGCGCCAGTCTTTAAGATTTGATAAAACTGTCGTCGCTATCTTTGCCTGCGCAATCTTAGTTTTTTCTATAAGATACCATGTTGGCAACACAGCACTGTGGTAGGAATCTTTCCCTTTAAAATTTGTATTAATGCTGTTAAACCTTTTTAAAAAAATAGTGCCAAGTATGCATTATATTCATAATTGATGCTCAAATACATTTTCAAAGTTTATTACATTGTTATTTAGATTGAAATTTATAATTTTCATTAAACCTTTCGTATGGCTCAGGAACAAGTTTAATTACTTGCTACAGGTTCCAAGGACTATCATGTGACTTTGTTTTCCTTGACGTTGGGTTGAAATGTTGGCAGTGAAGTGGATTCAACGTCACGTGCGTTAAGGAGATAGACAAAAGAGTAATCAAGCTGGTAATAATCCTGGACGTTCCAGTTCCAAACATAAACCCCAAGCATCTACGTCGACGTCAAAAACTGGATTGCAGAAGAGTCAAGGCTACATAGGAACCGGCAGTTACAGATGAAAGGATAGCCAGGGGTCATGCAGACAAACATGCTACAACCTGGTAGAACTAATTGCCGTTGAAAGGTGGGTTGTCGATCCAAGAGGCTGGGTACTCAAGTAACAGCATAAATCAGTGTTCATAATTTTTACAATCGAAATTACATCGGGGACTCACAGCATTCAAGCCACGCCTCTGAAAAAAAAAGAGCATCTGTTGAACTCATGTGAGCTGACCATAGATGCAAGAGAGGATCTAGTCCAGAAAACGTTACATGTGCAACTGCTGAGAACCTGTAACTGGTTGCCATAATGCTTGCCTTGATTTATTGTGTTTAAGCAGTCAGTGAAACGGGATTAAGTCATTGCGCATTTGTTTTTTCCGAACAATAACTTAGATGTGCTTTTTAAATCTACTTCTTTTTTAAAGAAAGTATTACATTTGGGTGTAAAGGAAAACGGAAATCTTGAAAAACGTCCACCCTGACCTGCTCGGTAAAAGTTTTAGGAATATATATAAATATAATATATTAATTCAGTTGGGATTTTACCCGAGTTAGGTATTACTGTTCCAAATACACACAAAACCATGATCCCTTATGGTGAACATTAAGTGTGAAGAAAACAAATGTCAAATATAATTATTTCAATTTGATTTGACGAAACTTGAAATTAAACAATTCTTTTCATCAAATCTTTTGAGTTTGTAATCAATGTCATGATCTTCAGTAAGATTGCGATAACTTTGATATTTTGATTGCTAATATGGTCACCTCTAAAGTTAAATTGAGCTGCGGGTCAAAAAAAAGTTTCTACTTCTCGCTTGAAGATAGACTGGCAGACATATTTTTTGATATCTTGAAGAAATTAGAGACTCTGAGAATGTCACAAAAATGGTAGTCAGCAAGTTTCTTGGTTTTCCCTACGTCAACTGCTCGTAAATCAAAAATTCACCTTTTAGAAACATATTTATGTATAATAAGATGTTCACGCTATGTATCATGAGTGTGCATTCCACGATCTCTCCCTTAAAAACGTTCATATCTTTGCTTAAATCCGTCCCCCCAGATCACAATCCCGGCCTGATTTCTCGACGGGGTTAAACGAATAAACTATCACCGTAGCATTCCTCTGCTTGAAGTTGTGTGAAGTGCCGGTTGAAATTATATCACATTGGCCTTGACTGGTTTTAACTCTAGATATCAGGAATGCCATTGTGAGGGCCAGTGAATGGGATTGCGAGGGACGTGTTGAAAGCTGGCTCTTGTTGATGTTCACCTCCGCTTATAATTCGCCTCTAAGTTTTTAAGTGATCAAATTGGCTATGGATAGATAACGTTTATAAAAGTGTATTAATTTAATTATTATTATTACAATTATTGTTACTATTATTTATGTACTTTGTTTGTCGTGTTTGTTTTGTGTTTTTTTTTTAATTTTATTTATGGGTTGTTGTTTTTTTTTTTTTTTTTTTTTTTTCGGAAAGGGGGACAATGTTAAAAATATGACTTCAATTGGTTTAAATGAAACACTTGTAAATGGAAATTTTACGTACCCGAGGCGAGGTGTTAGGGAGTTGTTGTTGGGGATTCCTGGCATGAAGGAAGTTGCGTTAAATGGAAGTCACTACGCGGTATTCTTACTTTTTCTTTTGGGTTTCTTATAAATAAATTTTGAAGGTTAAATTATGTATTAATTTTTTGTATTATGATTGTAGGCTATTAGATAGTTTTGCCTTGAGCCATTGTGTGAATTTTGTATATAAAGTGTACTATAAAATAATTTCATATCAAGAATTGTGATTGTGATTTTCTATCAACCTATCATTTTTACTTAGCAATTTAAAGATTGCAACTTCGAATCGCTCGGACACAAAACGAAAAGGTTGTTTAAGTGAATTGACAAATTAAAGATAAGCTGACCCTGGGAAAGTTGGGCCATACAGTATGAGACTACAACTATGATGAAATCCAGGACAACTTCATTCATTTAAGTATTGATGAGGGCAAAGTAGAGGCTTCACTAGGGTGTGGAGGGGGGCTGCGGACCACACAGGTGATACCATCACGAGGGGCTACAACAAAGAGTAAAATTATTTATATTCCCGTTATTTGGCAATGGAGCACTAGAGTTTCTATGGAAAACATTGTTATGGTTAACACCATGAGTAATCGCATGATACTATCCCTGTTGACGCCTCTGGGCCAAAGTACATCGTTTTGAGAGTTTTCAACGACACAATTTACACATAGGAAAACCATTACATTAAACGCTTACATTTACAAAGTAGGGATGGCTTATGTCTGTCATATGTAGTGTTAGGTATAGACATTTTGTATTGAATAGTTTTATTTTGTCAGTGATATAGTTTTGGCTCTAAATTATCTTTTGGTCCATGATATACATTTTATTGGATGATTGATCAAGGAATATTTTCTCGTTTTAAAGTATACAAATAACACTCATGAAAGATGAACAACATAATGTTCTCAAGGTACAGAATGTTTTAAAGAACATTTTATTAATAACTATATTATTTTGAAAAAAAAATTAATGTAAAAAAAGTGAAGTTTTGTTTTCTTCTAATTATTTTAGCATTCCTTATGGAAAGATTTTTCATCCCCGTGAAGAATCGGTATTTAATAATTGACAGCAAATAAATTGCAAATCGTTTACAAATTACGCTGTTATATTGGAGGGCCAGATAGTATAAAACATTTCTTGCATTGTATACCTGAAATTTAATCAGCTGCAAATGAAACTGTAACGGGAAAAATTCATAGAAGTTTTGATGGTCATTGCCAAACCACGTGACCAAGATAAGAAAAGAGCAACATTTAAACACTTTTCTATAATGATTTTTTTTTTCTATCTTTGATTCAAAATATTTTTGGGGTTCAGAAATAAAAACTAATTTTATCTTTCTAGATTATAAGTGGGAATGAAATATACACCTATTCATTATGTAAATATGAACGTTCTTGAAAGGTTTTTCATGATCTACTAAAGTAAATGAGGCAATCTTTGTCTAATGGAAAATTTTAAAGCAAAATAAATTTTAATAATTTTTAATTATTAATGTAGATGCACAATTTTAAAAGTTTGAAAATAAAAGTTTTAATATATTTTATTTGCCTGAAATTAATCCATTTCTGTCGATAGATGTGTTTATTACACGGGAACATTTCCTTTTGAAGGGTGCATTGATCTAGCAGAAATTAAGTTTTTATGCTGCAAAGGAATCCATGGAAACAATAACTGGCGGGTTCTTTTTTAATACTAAATATCGATTTTTAAGTATAACACTAATACAAAAGCCGACGGCGAGTGCTTTAACTTTAGTTATTTTTTGTCATGAGAAGAGTTATAATAGTAGATGAATTGTGGAACAAACAAAGAAAATGTTTGTAGGAAATAGGAATGAGAGTGAGGAATTTTTTTTCTAAAGTGGGGGTGGGGGGTTAGTATTGGATAGTACCTACGTTATTTAAAAGTATACCAGGACAAATGTAGGTTTGACTGACAACGGTTTTTAGGTATTGGTTGTGTTATAGAAAAAAATAACTTATTAAGTATTGCTTATGTGAGCGAAGAAAGAGCATGCTAATAAAAATAACCATAAATACTTGAAAATTATTTTGTGTAAATTACTGTGAAGGAGCGCGTTCTTTTTTTTTTCCAGGGTTACAACCTTGGCTACAAACAACATTTCTTGAATTCCCAATCTTTGAACACAAAAGTTTGTAGGTGGGTTAATTTTTAAACTAAAATCCATTTTAACATTGCTCTATTTTATTTGTTTGTTTGTTTGTTTGTTTGTTTGTTTTTTTGTTTTTTTTTTGTTTGTTTTTTTTTTCAAATCATAATTTTTCATTCTCTCTCTTTTATCTGCTTGTTTATTTGATTCTATATTAAGCTTACCAGTTAAATCCGAATATATATATTTAGATTTTAATCCTTTGCAATGATATATGGATCCACGGTAAACAAAATATTCAATCCTTTCGTGATTTTCTTTTAAAAGTTCGATTTTTTTTTTCCCTAGCCTATAATTATATTTTCTTCGGCAACATCAAGTAAATAACATCACAAGGCGGTCTCGTCCTTTCCTCGGATGAGGTCATAATTAAAAATCTGAAGATAAGACAAATTGACTCGTGATTTCCCGGTTCTCTGGTCTTCATTTACTTTTTGTTTAATCTAGCTTTGCTTTTTTTTCCAAAATAATTACTATTTATTGTGAAGGCATCTTTCTGCTTTAGGTCTACTTGTAACTTCTGTCCTTGTAAGCTGCAGCAATTATTGGTAAGTTTCATTGAAAATTCCCTGCTTGTCACTAACAAGTTGTTTACTTATTTTTTAAAATGTGAAGTCTATAAAACGAATACATGTAATTGAATCTTACATTATTTGAATTCCGTTCTAGCTATAACATTAAACTCATAGTATTAGGTCCAGTGCCATTTTATTTAATAATATGCGCTTTTTTTTCAAAATCTCTATGTGCAAGAGGTAAAGCTGGTCATGAGCTGCAACCCCTAGTCAATGGGTCAAACAAAACTGACCTTTGCTTCGTTGTTTAACAAATCTATGAATTTTCAATACACTGTTACACACCAATTTTGAAACACACACCCCTAAATAAATACACACTCCCTTACAAACGCATAGAACAATTGTGAATTTTTTAATTTCATAATTATGTGACACTAAAGTTACAGAAAAGTTGTGTATTTTTAAATTCTTTATATTAAATCATGGTGTCTGCTTGATTGGCGCAAAAAGTTTGGATCGATTTTCAATCTTCTTGCCCGTATGCTAGCGAGCTGAAATTTTGCAAGCAGACTCGCCCTTAATGTATGTCTATGTAGCATAGAAATTTGTGAGCCAGACTGTCACAAAGTGTATTATATTGAAAAACATGTTTAATATTTACCTGTCACTCAGTGCGGTGAGTATCATATAGTTATAGACCCTTGTTTTAAAAAATATATTCCCGAACTGAAAATGTTGACCCTAGGCTGTCTCGCGGCACGCATTACATAGAATTGTTTTATTAACCTTTTCTCATTATAAATTGTGCTGAAGTTCACTTGGCCGATTGTAGTTTTTTTTTTTTTTCTATAAATTCTTTGCATATTTGAGACATATAAAATATTGGATTTTAGGATTGTTTTGTGTTCCGTATTACATTTGTTATCCCTCAGTGTTGTCTCTTTTGTAAAGGATTTATATTCAACAACTTTGGTTTTTTATGGTTGTTTTTATAATTTAAATGTATGTAAGAGATTTAAATGTTAGTCAAATGTTACGAAACGTTTTAATAGGTTCGAGATACATAGATTTGAAAAATCTAATATATGATAAGATTTGCTTTAAACATCACCAAAAACGTTCAAGCAAACTATCCTATATAATGAAAGGCAGTTGTCTGCGCGGTCCTCCATTGTGATTGCTTCTTCAAATTCATACGGACTCCAACAGCCAATCACTAGCGGAGAATAATTAAATCTCATTTGTTTCAATGCTGAAAAAGTTTACTCGGACGTTCAAAATGAGTTATTTTCGGTGCAGTATTTTTGTCTCCATTCAGTACTGTGTTGCCATCTTGAGGTGTGTCACTCCCGAAATCACTAGTGTTACTCAATGACATTTTGCCACCGAAATGATGGCGAAGCGTATTTGTACGGGATTCGCTGCTCTCACAATTACAAAAGTCTTACGGATAATAAATTTTGAAATTAATAATTATACATAATAAATACTTTGTTCATCAGTGATACTAAATGTTTTGCTTTTTAAATTCCTACTAATCCAAAAAGCTAGTGGGTTTTTTTTTCTTTTTTTTTTTTTTCTTTTTTCTGTTTTTTTAAAATAAAACATTTAAAGAAATTGCTTAAAAAATAATTCTATGTGTTTTAACATCAAAAATTTTTCAGAAAGGAAATGTACTTGACAGTCCTTTTATCTACACTTGTCCTGGGGTCATTTGCTGAGGTTGGAGGTTTTTTATAATCTAAAAGTCGACTTTTATTTATTTATTTATTTCTAAAGTTAAATTAGTTTCCTTTATTTTGTTGTTGTCTTATTAAATAACTATAATGTTCAATGTTTATTTTAAGGGATTATATTTAAAGGTTACACCTTTAACAATAATATTGTGTAAGTTTATTGTTGCTAAGTAATATTCATGACATAACACACAATTTTACAACTCACTGTCTTTGTGATAGTATGTGTTTTGGGGGTTGGGTTTATAGTTTGTTTTAAGCGACGAATAGATACAAAAAAATATTTATAAAAATATTTATAATAAATGTCTATATATATATGTTTAAAAAAATGCTATAGATCTAAATTACATACGAGAAAGAGGTTATTAATTTTTAAGTAAGCTCTAAATGAGTATCTATTGTGAATACGTCTATCTTTTAATTTGTTACATATTATTAAGGATCCTACTTTACCGAACAATGAGTGGATTCACACTTTGGGAAAGAAAAATGTTCACCTTGATCCGAAGCTCGACCCTCTGTACGACCCTGTGAGTACAAAAAATATTGTTTGAAGTATTGAATCTTCTTTAAGATACATCTTAATTGTTCTATGGTGTTCAAAAATACATACGCTCTTCCTGGATGCGAGGTTTTAGTTAAGACTGTACCGGATTCAAATGTTTCAAATCTTGCTCTGATTTGTCAGGATTTATAAAGTGAATATCCGGCCGGTGTCGGATTTTTTAAAATGGCCAGATCCCGAATTTTCTGGAGATGCTTCCATTATACATATAATACATATGTTAGTTTTCTGCCTACCGTCGGATTTGGCCAGATTTATGGAATAGAATCCTGTCGGTTCGTAAGTTGTAAAAATGGCCAGATTCCCTATTTTCGGGATCCACGACCGAAACCCTGTACACCCCTAGTTTTATTACACATTCATGTTTTGAGACCATTTCGAGATAGGGCTGCGGAAATTAACGATTAATTTCTCCATTAATCGGTAAAATATTTTATTTATTAAAATTGTTATTTTTACTGTTTTGTTGTTATTTTTATATTAAAATATTAATTTAAACTAAAACTTTAAATATGTTTATTACAAATTTTGATTCTTTAAAAAAAAATATTTCTAAACAATAATAATAGTAATTGTAATAAGTTTTCAAATATATATATTTTTTAATAGCTCATTTGACCTTTATGTGGTAGCGCGTTGGACTGCCGTGACAAGGACCCAGGTCACGAGTTCAAGCCTCCTTACTGGCAAGGCCCCCGGGGCATTGTGCTAGCCACAATCCCTTGCTCGTTAGTCGTGGCTTAATAAATTTGTGACCTCTACTTCGCTTACCCAAGGGTACACAGTGGACTTATAAAAAAAAGGATGGGGACCTTTATGTAACATGCTTTGAAACAACTCTTAAGAAATGAGTCTTAGCAATTATTTTCCATATTAATGTGCAGTTTTTTCCATCGTATGCATAACTTTGACTTCATTTTCTTTTTTAATTGATTTAAAAAAATTAGTTTAGAGTATTATTTAAATTTCAAAGCGTCTTCAAGACAAGGGAAATATCTCAATAAAACAAAAATTGTCATTTGCCTGTTTTCGTTACTTCCCTTGAAATTTTCACATTAATGACGTCATATATCTTAGTTTTAGTTTAAACAAAATTACCGATTCATTATTCTGTAATTTTCCAAAAGTTCACGATAAAAATTAAATCAATCTTAAACAGCCCTATTTCCAGCAGTACAAAATCCTGTAAAATGTGTGTGATAACATTTTTTGTTCAATTTTTATTAATAATATGGTATGATGGGATAGTTAAAAATTACAAAACTATTTTCTTTTACACCGCTTGTTTATATAGCTCAAATATTTTTTAGTAAAAATCATAGCTCAATCATTGAAAATAGTATTGCAAATAGTAATTATGTTTCTATTCTAACATCTACAGATTCCAATTATTTTTAACCTCACTAATTTGTTGAAACTTAACGGGAAAGAACCACAGACCGTGAGGTGATAAGCATTGATTTATTTACTGACTCTTCAACCAGTTCCATTTAGCGCTAAAATTAATAATCTTTTCAGAAGGTCGCAATTTTAAAGTCAACTTATCTGATGCATCGCTTTTTAACTTTCCCCTAGCCAAGTGTTTCCATTTTCATAAGTTGCTACTAAACTATAATTCCCTTTTCAATATTCCTTTGCTTCAGTTATATCTTTTTCGATATTTCCAGTCACAATATTTCCATTAAAAATATATGTCTCAAATTTTTATTTTATTTATTTCCCCCCCCCCGACACTTCCCTTTCCAATATTCCCATCTGTCCTTCTTCTGCTTACCCCCAGATCATTTCTTCATCACTTCTCAACGCAAATTTATATTCTTTGTAAAATAATAATAAAGTTCGCATCTCCATTATTTGTTTCGAAGTTGCCTAAAGGAAATCATTTTTACTGAACTACTGTGGCTAAAATTGAAAACGCTACTATAAACATATCTGTTTAAGTGTTATTTTTAGTGTTTCGACATCAAAGTAAATTTATATCATTTTTATCGTCCTTCAAAAGAAAGCATACTTTTGTTAGGTTTTTTTTAAAGTGAGGTTTTAATACAATATCTTGATAACATTTTTGTTTCGCTGTACAAAATAAAATGATGTATATTTTCTTGTCCTTGGCCTCCATAAATTATATTGCTTATCATTTGGAGGTGCGTCAACTTTCATTTCACTCGTTAAGCTATGATAAGTGTATTAATAAACATTGATCTATATTACTATTTAAGGTCTTCAGTAACGCAAAAATTTACTTTTGAAACATTTACACTTCCCAGGTGAAAGCCTTCTTCATTCATGATTATATACCACTTACGGTTGACCAGATTTTTCTAGACACGTTTCCCACTGGAAATAAAAAGCGCGTGGATTCGCTTGTCAGGCCGTTGGATATACTATTCCCCTCCGGCCAAAATCAACTTTGGAGCGTCATTGCCAGTAAAAGAAATCTGCTGAGTTCCATCATTTTACCGTTTACTGATGGCGGAATTCTCCCTAACAACCCTCTTCTGATTGCTAGCAAGAAACGCCGTCAGTCCATCATCGCCCCAACAGACATTTTAGGCCTGCCGACTCAACATTCACTTATAGATCTGATCCTAAGCAAGAGAAACCTGGAATCGATTGTTAGACCGATTGATTTAGGGATCATCCCGTTCAACCCTAATCTGATCGCCAGCAAGAAACGCAGGGTTGTCTTTGATCCCTTGATTAACAACCCACTCATCATCAGCAAGAAGGACAACATATGGAATCCACTCATCGATATTTTACTACCTCCTATCAAAGACTTCGAATAAATTGATGCCAACAATGCTTGTAAATCATTAGTGAAAACTAGTTTAGAATATGAGTGTCTACAAAATCCCCTCTCTTAATTGCATAAGAGTAAGTTGAAAGCATGGATTTAAATCGACGAACAAAATCAGAAAGAAATTTAGAGACTAAAAATTTCAACTTTCAAGAAAGAAGTCAAAAATGTTAATTTGCAACTCGAAAACAATAATATTAAGAACTTACATTTTTATTTCAATTGAATATACATTAAACAAGTCTCAGATGGTTTAAACAACTATTGTTTAATAATTTCATTGTATTTTTTCTTGTGTTAAATTGTATTTACTTCGTTTATTTCAATCACTACAAGGACAGTAGCAAGACAGCTATGTGACAACATGTCAAAACCTAAGTAGGGTAAAATTGTGAATAAAACGAGAACTACTGTAAAAATCCATAATTAAGCAAAAAATTATGTAAAACTCATAATTAAAACAATAAACAGTGTAAAACTTGGTTTTACAAGATGCATCAAGTAAAATGAAATGTAAGAAAATACAGCTTGTGTAAAATAGTTAGTTTTAAACAGGATTATTGTGTTAAATAACTTGTTAAATGTATAATAGCTGAAATAATATGCAACAATCTAGAATAAATATAATAACAGTGATAACAGCATGTAAAAAACACGTAAAGAAATAATGTGTTTAAAACATACTTTAACATAACTGTTAC
This sequence comes from Radix auricularia, assembly GCA_002072015.1. Classification (NCBI taxonomy): domain Eukaryota; kingdom Metazoa; phylum Mollusca; class Gastropoda; family Lymnaeidae; genus Radix; species Radix auricularia. The sequence continues at coordinate 598,880 of MUZC01000644.1, read as the reverse complement.
AGATGCTCCTTCTATACAGAAGTGGATTGAGTCCTGCGCTTATCTATTAAAATATGTAACTTAGCACATAACGAATGGTAAAATACAAAGGTTGTTTTAAAACTCTTAGAAACAAAAAAACACAAAGAAATAAACAAATAACAAGAAAATAAAGAGATATCGCGTTGATTTAGCGGTAACACTGGTTTCGCGAAACAAATAAAGCACCATAATGTTGATTTAAAAAGATGTTTTATTTGTTTGTCAAAAGATCACAGCAAGGTCAGCTGGCATTGTTTAGTATTGGGTCAGATAATTTTTTTTTACAGACATATCTCGTTTAACACCTTCTTCCATCCTCACCTTCTAGAAGGTTACACAACTGCCAGGTCGTCCATACTTTTAGACGAAATATTTTCCCCTTTGTAACGCAATTTCCCCATGTGACCAATGTATTTATATATTTGAAATGTCTGTTCTGTCTCTTTGAGCTTGCACAAGCAACCATTCCTGAACCATACCAATTTGAGGGTTCAGATCTTTTGCAAATATTTTATGGAGGTTTCAAGTGTGTGAACGGGCCAAAACAAAGTCCTGAAAGGTTCACTGATTTTCCTGGAAAATTAACAACAAGAAAAAAAGAAAAAAATGTATCAGCATTTTGTCAATAAAAATATAAATACGAATAGTGTACGGTCATAAAATTATTTAGTTCACGAATGTTTAAAAATTAAATTAATAACATTTCTTCTTAAATAATTTATTTCTTTTATGAGTGAAATATAAATGAATTTAAAAATACATTTTTCTTTCGCTTATCACTATTTCAACTTTAAAATTAGATTAAAAAAGTAAAAACTTTTTAACAATAATGGTAAGCAACTTGCATTCAGTATCATCGAAATAAGTATTTAATAAAATTTATTTGCTTTGAAACCCCGATGTTATTTCCCTCCTTTCATGAAAGGCAAGAGCATAAACAGTTGCCGAGATCGAATAGAACTCTTATCACGGACTTCATTCATTTTATTTTATCTTAAAGATAAGCATATTCTAGACCAGGGGCGTGCAAAATGCGGTCCGTAAGGATTTATGTGCGGCCAGTGGTAGAAACCTACAGCGAATATGAAAAAAAAATCAATTGACGTAAGTTGCCGCATTTTACTTCATGGATCAACATCAAGCCTAGACCCTTCCGAAGTTCTATGTTAAAGCTCACGTGTTTAAGCTTGAACTCAGGCTGACTTCTTTAGGTGCGATTTTTTGACATCTTATGACTCACTGATGTGACCATTCCCTGAAAAGTCCCCCCTCCTTTAGATGTAAGAAGGCTATCTTATTTTTGAAATATTCCTACTATAACATATGAAGTTCTTCTCTCGAAGGGGAGAACAGTGTGGAGCGAAGTGTGGTGGCTTGTGGATGTATGGGTTTGCTGTAGTTTGATTCGACGTTGTGTGGTGTACTGTGATATGCCCGGGGGGTTGAGCGCAGGTAGCGGAGCTAAGTGTGTTCTGGGGCATGGTGTGAAATGAAGTTTTGAGATGCGGAGTCATATGGTGTTTGGCTATTTGTTCTAAGACTATACTTGTGTGGCGGGATTTGGTTTTGAAGGCATATGCAATGATGGACATGCTGCATGGTGTGTTTTGTGATAAGGACTTGTGTTGGAGTTCGAAGCTTCACAGCAAACCACCAAACCATTCATGTTTTTTAGAAGAGTTCGCCGCTATCTAATCTTATGTGTAGACCTAAGTAAGACCTAGAAGATAAGGTTGGAACCTTCGTGACTCTAGCAGTCTTCTGGCCTCGATTCAAAAAAAGCCCTTTTAGTGATTTTTTTATTCATATCTGGTCTGAAAAGGCTATTTAATGCCACCTGGTCCTATGTCTCCTGGGCTCTGTTCATTTCTCTCTCACTAGAAGCTGCAATAGTAAGTAGGTTTATATTTCTTTCTTCCTAAACGATGCAGGAGTGAGTGTCTTTCTAATTCTCTCTCCCTCTAAATTGAGGTAGTAAGTATACTTCAGATTATATCGCTTCCAATAAGCAATTTGAAGCATTAAGTTTTTAAAAGCACAAATATTTAACATCATTGGCAATCCTTAACCCATCTATATTTAATATTAAAAAGTGTTCCAAAATCGATGAATAGGTATGAAGGTCACAATTCATGTTTATTTTTAAATTCATGTAACTGTATTAAAATATAATCAAATTGACAGCAATCATTTCATACTAAAGCAATTACATAGTCATAGTTCGATTAAGCGTTGACTTTTTAAAATCCAAAAATAATTACAATGAATCTGACAGCTCTCTTTGTTACTAACAATTTTAAAAAATTTAACAACAGCTTAAATTTTTTAATCTAGTGAGTTCCTACCTCGAGGATTTCGCATACTTTCCTCAACTTTGCGTTGATTTTGTTTTGGTTTGAGTTTTTTCAATTATGATTGCACTGGCAGCAGCTAAGAATGTGGCTGGGCAATGACTGTTAAAAAAAACGTTAATTTAGTTTTGTAAGAATAGGACGATTGCAGCTGTTACATTTTACTAACATCGTCGGTTATCGCCACCGACGTTTTGTTTTTTGTTTCTGGATGACGAAGCTATCAAATGAAAGAAAAACTAATTATTGTAAAACTAACATTGTAAAAAAAAAAAAGCAGTGAGATCCCCACAGGGTGTCTAGGAAGAAAGGGAACTTTCAAACTCAAATACACAAAAATATGCCAAACATACATGAAAGTCATTACTGTCATTTGCATTTTATTGTCCTTTTTTAATTTTCAGAATACAGAATGTACTTTATTGCACTCTTTACCACGCTCCTTGTGGGCACTTACGCTCAGGTTAGTGTATACGTTCAGTTCAAGTTGTAGAATTATACATTAACCCTCACTAGTCCAGTTAACACCTACTTTTCTCTTTCACTTCAGAGATTTATCATAACATAAAAATTGACTGGTGTAGAGTTATCGTCAACTCAGTAACACAGATGGCTCATTCACTCCCCCACCCACCCTCCACACACACGCAACTTTGCTTGCTTACACTTGCAATGTCTTCTCGACAACTTGGAAGACTTAACTTAAGCGCAATCACTTCCAAAATTACCTCTCCCTGGCCAAATCCTATTAGCTTCTTTCAATCTGCATCCATTTGCAAATGCCTAAAACATTCTGAAAATCTAAATTTCGTTAATTGACTAATAACGAAATAAGGCTCTAAAGTGTTACTTGAAGACTGTACGCAAGCAAATATAATCCAATACATCCCTTTAATACACACTGGGATAAAACCACTCTTGTTATTCCGTATTCAAACACACACAGATCGAGTTCTTTCCGTCTGCAATTCGGGAGTGGAGTGGGTTGCGTGGTGGAACCAGAAAACCAACGCATTATCATCATTAAAAACTTTAATACAAATGCACGACAAAACATAAACAGGGGATAAGAGTAGTTCGCAAAGGTTTTGTGTATACATATGATGTAAAAAGAATTGTATTTTCCGCGGAAATGTACGGATACTTAACAACATTCCTATAAAATAAATTCGATTTATATTATTTAATACTTTCATATTAAAAAATTGCTTAAAAAATAATACTTTGGAATGGAATGTAATTTAAAATGCAATGTTCATATGCATTCTATTAGCATTAAACTTTTAAAATATTAATAATTATTGATATCTAGGATCCGATTCTACCCAACAATAATTGGTTGCATTATCTGGGAAAGAAAAGTTCTTTGTTGGACACTCTGATCGTAAGTATAGCAGGTTATCCATTACCAATGAATGGTCTGTTACTACAATAATATTTTTTTATTAACATGAAGTCGAATTACTGTTTCTCTGAAAAATCCATCACATTTGGCAAGCGCTAATCGTTGTTAAACTTGAGGTTCTTGAAAATTGTTTTAAATAAGATTCTTTGAAATATCTCTTGGACCCAGGCTGAAAAAGATTGGTAGAAATTAATGAAACTGAAATCAATTTTGCGTTTGATTTTTATAGTAGATCATGTGTATTTATTTTCTAAACCCTTTTGTGTAATACGAAGAAAAAAACAAACTTTATGCCATGTCTAACGCGGGAAAAGCGCTCACGGTATTATTTAATCGTGAATAAAACATTTCCTCAATCTACAGAATGATTCCTTATATTTAATTAAATAAAATAACTTTTTGATAATTATAGCAACGTAAAGATTCCTCAAATTGTTGTTATATCGCCAAGGAAAAAAATAAGATATTTGAATAAAATTGTTGTATATAAAATGTAAATCTTCTTTTCAGACCCCTTTCTTTCCCAAAATTGACTTGAACCAGTTTGAGATTCTGAGCAGGAGGAATCTTTTAGTAAGTTCCCCTCTCTACAACTCCATTATAACCCCCCCGTGTTAATTCAACTTCTAGCACACGTCTTAAACAAGCACACACACACATACACACACTCACATACACAACTGTCAAGAAAATCCTTTGATGTAATCTTTGAATTAGAGGTCCAAATATGAAATGGAAGGTAGTGTAGCTGTTGTGTGTTTTGCTTTGCCAGACGCCTGTTATGATATCACTTATAAAATATAGTCATATCTTCAAAATATTGTATTACCTATAGCCAACCGATGAGACAATTCTGCAATGGGTGATTAACACACTAGGAAAAAGAGACATCATTCTTGATCCTTTGATTGTAAGTAAAATATGGCTCATTTGTCTTATATTTATAGGTAAGGAACACGTATCTCACTAAAAACGTAATATTTTATTAGATCCTTTATTGGTAAGTTATTTTTTGTGTTATTTATTTTTTAAAATTATTTTTGTTGTTGTTGTTTTGTGAAGCACTATGAGTATAGGGTTCCTGTTCATGTTACGAATAAAATTTTAACTCATACATTGCTTTTTCACAATTTAAAAATCTGTATAGATTTATCGACTTTTTAAAGCCTAAATTTTTTATTGAAAACTTATGACATAAATTTTCTATTTAATCTATCAGTAACAGCATAGATTTAATTTTTTTTTTAAACTTTAAACTTAAATGTTTAAATTATTTTATTTTAAGATGCCGCTCGTCTTGAAATTCCAAACAAAAGTATAAATAAAACTAACCAACAAAAGCTTATAGTAAAACAATACAAACATATGCAGGAACTATTCATTTCATTTCTTGCGTTTTCCTCAGACGAATATCGATTGGAGTAAGCTACAGCCCCTGTTGCTTAGCAAGAAGCACGAAGACCCACTCTTGAACCCGTTCCTTTTGAACCCGATCCTCATTGGGAAAAAGAAGCGCCAAGCCGCCATCACCCCAGTCGGGGAAAACCTTTTGGGTAATACCTTATATGACACGCTTATAAACCTCATCGCAAGCAAGAAAGATCTAGAGTCCATCACAGCTCCATTGTGGCCGAAAATCTTGAACGATCCTTTACATAACCCACTTTTAGATCTCCTAGCAAGCAAGAAAGATATGTCATCTATCGTTGCTCCATTGTGGCCGAATATCTTAAACGATCCCTTAAATTTAGGGCTCATCGCAAGCAAGAAAGATCTGTCGTCATCTATCGTTGCTCCATTGTGGCCGAATATCTTAAACGATCCCTTAAATTTAGGGCTCATCGCAAGCAAGAAAGATCTGTCATCAATCGTTGCTCCATTGTGGCCGAATATCTTGAACGATCCCTTAAATTTAGGGCTCATCGCAAGCAAGAGAGATTTTACGTCAGTGATTTCCCCATTTTTTGCTCAGGGTTTTAATGGCTCCACGCATATTCCACTAATAGACCTCATTGCAAGCAAGAGAGATCTGGCATCCATCGTTGTCCCTTTAAGGCCGAATATATTAAATGATTCCATACTTTTAGATTTCATTGCAAGCAAGAGAAATCTCGAATCCATAATTGCTCCACTGTGGCCGAATATCGTGAAAGATCCCTTACAATTAGGGCTGATCGCGAGCAAGAAAGATCTGGAATCCATCATTTATCCATTGTGGTCGAATATCCTAAACGATCCCTTACATAACCCACTTTTAGACCTCCTCGCAAGCAAGAGAAATCTGGAATCTATCATTGCCCCAGTTGATCTTGGGATAATCCCATTCAATACCTATCTGCCCCTAATCCTCAGCAAGAAGCGCAATGCCGTCTTTGATCCTCTGATTACAAATCCACTGATTATCAGCAAGAAAAGGTCAATATGGAACCCGCTGATCGATATTTTGTTACCTCCCATCAAAGACGCTGTATTGTGATTCCTCCAATACACAACTGCTGGTTGCGCGTTAAAATAATATTTTCAAAACAAACATCTAGGAAAGCATACATTGCAAAATAAAACTGAAGATATATACTTTTTTTTTTTAAAGATCGTTGTCAACTGAAATCTTTAATAATAGAAATTTTTAAAAAAACTTTGTGAAATATAACATTTTATCCATCGTCTTTTTTCTTTGTTGCTTTTTTAAAAGCATAACGTTCGTTCACATAATTAAAATAAATAACTCTCCAAACATATCTTTCACGTGCATTTTTATTGCTTTAAAATAAAAAACCTGATAATATTTTTTTACATCTATAAAATGCAGTACTGTAGGTTGTATTTTTATGACATCTCGTGTTGAAAAGTTACGTATTTAAACAATAAACTTCAAACACATACACAATTTCTAAAGTAGAAGAATGAATGGCTGGTTATGACCCAACACCTCAGTTGCCACTAATTAACTATTCACAATTAGGGCGGCATTTTTGTTAACGTGAAAGAATTTTTTGATGACAATCAGGGTGACAAATAAAATGGCTGTCACTGGGCCACGCCAGCAAAATTACACAGTTCTCCTGCATATAATGTTTACGTAAGAATTATAATTTATCTATATGCTTATGAAGTGTTTAGAACACAATGACTAAGCATTGAAGAGAAATCTTAGAATTAATCGGCATCAGAAAGGACACGTTATCATTTCAGAGATTTAGATAGAAAAAGAAAGGAAGGATTTTTATTTTTAAATAATATTTTTATTTCGTTCTTTTAAATGAATTGCAAGATCCAAATTATAACCGAAATAGTTTATAATGTGTACATGTTCTGGAAATATATGTATATTTACTGTAATCAATTTGACAAAGAATATCTATAATTATTAACAGACTATAATTACATTACCTACAAAGTTCATCAACAGAAAGTAACGGGGCACTAATTACACTTAAAACTTTAAAGATTCTTTGCTCTTTCTAGTATGGGAAGATTTCACATCATCAAAAAATTGACAAGGTTTTATAAAATTCAAGAAAAAGATTTACGCTTTACACATAAAATGTCAAAAATTATCTGCCTTTTTATTTTAAAAAAAATATTATACTACAAAATCTTAAAATTTATTTTTTTTAACCTCTTTGTCCTCATGGGGCTTTTAAAAAAATATTTTATATAGAACATCTGTCTAAAAATAATCAATTTAAAAATAGTTTTTCAGAATTGACCAATTATAAAAAAAATAAGTTCAGGAACCCATACATCTTTCACTTATCGTGACAGGTCTTAACAGTGTAATTCTGATCATCGTTCCAACAGTCACAGGATCATTACTAGACATAAGATAAATGGTACACTGACAACACGGAGCATTACGTGTGTTGACGGGGCGCTGTTTTAGCTCATCGATTCATTTGTAACCATGTGCCAGTCCCAGGTGGGACATGGTGGTCGAGAGGTAGCGCTCTCGACTGTCATACGCTCTCATACTGTCATCTCGACTGGTCACGAGTTCAAATCCACACGACGGTGAGGATTTGTTCTCTGTTGGCCTGAGGAGTCCCCGAGTCGCCCAGCTCCGAATGGGCACCTAATTTAAATATAGTTAGGTGGCTGGGGTAATGCGTGGAACTCCCATAGCCGTGGCCTGTGACCACTGCATCACTTGCCTACAGATTAGCCTTCTGTGGACGCAATTATCTTCTGCATAGAAGGAGCGTCTGTATATCTAAGATAGATAAAGATCCGCACGCTGTGCCGTGGTGGCGCCGCAGTTATGGCGGGTTGAAGTAGGAAAAATCCACTTAGGTAACCACTTTGAGAGGAAGGCCGATGAGTTTTGAACGAACCCAGCCCTGACCAGACGGCCCTTCCTTAAAAGGGACCTAGGCCAGATTAGACCTGGGTATACTCATGTCGGGGGGTTAATCCGGCCTGTTACACCGGATAGCTCCTCTTGTTGGAGAGGGAAAAGCTGACGGAGAATATCCCAATGCAAATATCAAGTACGTCACGCCATTTTTTTTACCATTTTAACCCTCCCCCAGCCCTTTGTCACAAACTGTCACAAATCTCGGACCCCCACCCCCTAAAGTACGTCACACTTTCGTATAAAATATATTTTTAGTAACAAAATAATTATAATGTAACATAAAACACCGTGACGCTACACATGGCCGGACACCCCCTCTCCCTGTCACAAACTGTCACACTTTCTTACACCATCCCCCTTCTGGAGCATGACGCACTTTATGGACGGCCCCCAAGAGTTTTAGTGACCCAGGGCCATTGATGCCAACTAAAATGTCCTATATTTATTAACCATGTTGTCTAATTTTCAAAAATATCTTTTTTTAATATGCGTATGAAATACATAATCATAGGGGGATCACACTGCCTCCTTCCTTGAATTTCCACTAAAGGGTTAACGCTCATATTTTTGTTATTGGCTGAGCTCCATTCTCAAAATCAAGCGGCATGTGCACTCGTCTAGAGCAACGCTTCTCAAAGTGGTGATCCGCGGACTTATGCCGGTACGTGGGCCATCATCCACCGGACCGCAGAAGTTATTAAGAAAGGAGAGAAAAATGTAATTATAGTCTTCCATTTGCAACCTTTAATGCTAAACCAAGAGTGTGCACGGTTTTTATTTTCTCCGCATATTGATTTCAATTTTCTCAGAATTTCATGCTTCATGTATTAAAATTAATTGACAGTTTTTATATAGGTTTAATATCACAGATTTTTTTATGTGCGTTAGCAATAATAATAATCTTATTTGTTACAGACATGGTTTATAGATATTATTGCATATTTATTAGTTTTAAATGTTGATAGAGTGTTCATTTTCCTGGTTTGATAAGGTAACCATTACCACGAAAAGAAAAAATGAGAATTTGTCCTTGGTAGAAAGTACAATTGTTGAAAAACAAATAGATCTAAATAAAAAATAATAACGATTCCTTTCTTGATTATTATTTGAAACTTTTTTTTTAATTCAAAAGACTTGTTATTTTTATTTTTTCTGCACAATATTGCAGTTTTAGTTGATATTTTCTGCAAGTTCACAATAACATAAATATATCACATTTTAATATTGAAAATGAATGCAAAAAATATGGAGTTTATTGTTGACTTCAAACATTTATTTGGAAGAAAGCTTTCTCTTATTCGTTAACATTCGTTTCATTTGTAGAAAATTAAAATTACAGGAAAAAGTTACCTTTGTAAAATTTTATAATACAGACAAACAATAAAAACAATTTTTTCGAAGACTTTCTACCTTAAATGGCTGTAATGTTTATTTTTATTTTAATTTTATTTAATTTATTTTTTTAAGGAAGTAAAAATCATTCGTTTCAACTCAGATTTAAAGAACCTATTTAAATATAAACAGTAATTTTTCCTGATAAGTAAATTGAATCTATTAATTTAGTGGCCAAACAATGTACTTAAAATTACAGCCTTTTTTAATATACAGACATCGCAGACATCAGCTGACCAATGCTGTTTGGGGCAGTAAAAGACTTGCCCAGTCCACATTAGACCTCTTGGCTGATTCACTATTTCTGCTTAAAACAAGTGGAATTTGGTTCAAAAGTAAATTTGTCCAGTCAATTACTTCTTTTCTGCTTAAAATGAGTTGTTGATTTTCCTCTAAAAACTTTGTTAAGTCAATATTAATTACGTTTTTCTTGCTTAAAAGAAGTTGAATTTGTGGCAAAATCACATTTTTCCAATCAATTATTTCCCTTTCACTACTTCTGCTTAAAATATATGGAAATTGTAGATTTTCTCCAATCAATTGTGTAAAGTTAATGTTGATTAAGTTTTTCTTGCTTAAAAGAAGTGGAAGTTGGGAATTTTCTTCAATCCATTTTGTCAAGTTAAAATTGATAACGTTTTTCTTGCTTAAAAGAAGTGGAATTTCAGGAATTCCTTCTAAAATTTTGGTCCAATTAATATTGAACACTGGCTGAACACTTTTCTTGCTGTTAAAAAATAGAGGGTTGAGTAGATTGAGTTGGTCTTTCAAAGCCTCTGTAAGAACTATATCTTGGACGTCCCTTGAAACCTGTACAAATACAATACGTTTTGATGTCAAGTACAAATTAAAACCAGCAAAGATCAGAAATTGAAAGCCAGATACTTTATCTAAATTGTAATTTTAAAATATTTTTCATTTGTTAATTTTGGTTAAATATGAAAAATGAATTCTCGCTTTAAAAAATATTTAAATTAATAATTGTTTTCCTCTAACGTCGATAATTCTTAAAATTTGGTTTATGATAATAAAAAAGGAAAAAAAATATATTGAAAAAGCAACATAATTTATTTTTTAAAAAATCCTTTTGGATGTATTAAAAAAAAAACAACTGGCAATTTGTTTTAAGTAAGTATTTGCGCAGCAATCTCATATTTAAAGTACATGGTGACACAAAAAAACGGGGAATTTTAATATATGTATCCGTATGATAGGATGTTATCTAAAGAATTTAATTTTTAGGAGATGTTAAATTCAATTTATTTTTCTTAAGTGTCACATTTTAAGGCCTCGTTCACTGAGAATAACAAAAAAGTCAATAATATTTGGATTTATTGGAACATTAAAAAGTTCCATTTTTTTTGTTTCACCCTGTTTAATCTTACTAGAAATAAATTAGACAAACAATGGCAGTTTTAAAAAAATCGGTTCTCTACAAAATTGAGCTGGATATTAATATTTGACTTAGATGTTATGTTATTTCAAGTGAATGTCGGGAATAAACCCTTCTCTCAACACCTTGGACTTTGGTAAAGCTCCTACGTATTGGCTTTTAATCGTAACTTTTAAGGGAAGAGGTGGGTAGTACGAATAGAATTCTGAAGTTCGGGATGACAGTTAGAGTGAAGCGTGCCAATGCAAATAAAAAAAACCAACTCCTGCCTTTTTTATCTTCATATAACTAGGCGCCCTTGCTTTTTGTATCTTCCCTTTCAGGCACAACCCTTTAAAGACGACACCCTTTAGAGTCTATTTATTCTCCACTCAGAGTACTAATTTACTTGCCTCCCTTTTTCTGCTAGCGAGAAGCGGAATATCTTCTAAGATTTTGGTCCAGTTGATGTTGAGAACCGGCTGCACACTTTTCTTGCTGATGAATAGCTGAGGGTTGAGAAGATTAAGTTGTTCTTTTAATTCCTCTGTAAGAAATATATCCTGTGAAACCTGTGCAGAGTAAGTATAGATATTTATTACACAAACATACACATGAAAATGTTGTAAGTGATAAAACTTTGACATAACATTTACTTCCCAGATTTTGTAATTTGTTCGTGGTTGGCGCGGTTGTCTACCGGTAGAGTGCTGTGATATGGAGAGTCGCGGGTTCTATCATCTTTGCTGACAGGGTTCCGAACACTGGGCATTGTGCTAACCACACAATCCCTTGTTCTTAACTTAGGCCGTGGCTCAAGAAAACTTGTGAACAATAGTTTACTTGTTCCCCATAGAGCCAGAGCAACTAAACACTATGTTAACAACAGTGTGTTTACTTCCTAATATAAATTATTGGTATGCCTTATTTCATAGGATAAATTAAAATTTCAAACCAACCTATTTTAGCATCACTTTTTTATAGTAAAATATACTATTTTTAGTATAAATAGTAATAAATACTTATATCAATATAATTATATCTCGCCTATTTTATCTAAACTTTACCTCTCTTTTGCTGGGTGGGTTGAAAACATTGAGAGGGGGGTTCTGTAAGATGAATTCAGCAAGACTTATGGCCCTTTTGTCTGGTGGGTTGAATATATTTAGATTTGGATTCTGCAGAATGAATTCAGCAAGACTTATGGCTCTTTTGTCTGGTGGGTTGAATATATTTAGATTTGGATTCTGCAGGATGAATTCGGCAAGACTAATGGCCCTTTTGTCTGGTGGGTTGAATATATTCAACTGACCATTCTGTGAAGAAAATAAACTAATGAAAATTTCAATAATGATAGCGTTGTGGAAGACATATGGTTTGATTCATAATATATGCGAGTTCTACCAATAAGAATACAAAATAATGAAAGCATAGTTAAATCTAAAAAAGATTACGTTGCGGTGCCCACGCACAAAACAAAATTTGAGATACTGCTGGTTTAAGTAAATAAATTATTAATTACAAGCAATGAAAAAATCTCTACAAGTTACTGTTAGCGTCTGTGATTTTGTTATCTAAAGACGAGACAAAGTTTACAACACTTACAATAGGAAGACTTGGTCTGGCTTCCAGTGCACCAAGGCAGAATGAAGCGAGGATGATTAGGAGGATCATTTTTTGTTTTGGTGACTTGAATTTATAATTACTTGAAAACACAAAAAGAGAAATAAAGCCATATTTAATAAATATTAATTTTTAAAAAAATTAAAGAATTATTTATAAATTTAATTTTTAAAAGATTAATAAAGTATCAGTTTGTTAGTGAATTCTTAGTAGAGCGTTTTCTAAAGTGTTGTCCAGTTTCGTCTAACATCCCTTCCCCTTTATATTCAATTAACGTTGATGATCTTAATTCATGCATGAGAATTAAATTGAAAGAACCATGTTAGTGCTACTATTTTAACTGCTGATATATGTTGTGAGATATAGTTGCACACCATTCAAAGATAATGTATGTGCCTTTTTTTCTGTACATTTAAAAGAAGTTTCTTTTGACCAAGTGCCGCCAATGACATGTATGTGTTATGGAATCGGCATCAATATGGAGATTACATTGAGTGACATTGTGAAAACTTCGGGAACTTTTATCTTTCAAATTAATTACACTTAATTTCTTGCTTTCGTAACACATTTTTATAAAATGCCACAATTTTTCAATGATATTTTAGAAATATAATTAGGGAATGTATTTTCTCCCATTTTTATTTTAACAATCATGATTTCATTCTTCTATAAAGTGTTATGTGCCCTGATTACAATAGTTTTATAGACTTTTTTTTCTGTTCTGAAATTTATTAATGAATTTTAGACCTCTATATGAAAGGGTTTAAACATCTTCGTTTTCACTCATTTTGATTTTTGGCTTAAACTGAAAGAAATTATAATTTTAAAAAATGATACCCTACATTTTTTTTTACAAGTTATGATTTTATTTGTAAGTCGACCTTAAGTCGAAAATATTCACTGAAGCAGAGATGAGGTGAATATCTTCCCAATCAAACCTAAGTTCAAGTTTTGAAACAAAACATGGTTTAGAAAGAAAATAAAAGATAAAATTATAAACAGGTTTAAAGTAAACTCCACTTACCAAAAACAGCCCAACAAAGCTGTGAAGCTGAAAGCTTTATATAGAAAATCTTTCTCTTGTCATGTGACCCAAGGTAGCACACACAATCGACTAATTACATTCTCAAAAAACGCATAGATAAGGCAAGACACGATCCTTATCTTTCTCATGCAGTAAACAAAATGAGGGGTAGGACTGCAATCAGGCTTATACAAAATTAAATGGAAAAGACGTAAACAAGGTAAGGGTTCATCATGCAGTAAGATGGTGTGCCCCATTGAATGGCTACACGATCTGGGACTGGGGTCCCACACTGATGGCACGAAGACCACAGCTTGTTGTGCCATTTCGCCTGCTGAATGGAATCCCAGGTGGTGTGCAACGTTAGAAAATAAGTGTGGTCACTATGTAATGACAAGTGGGCCCCGAACTCCGAACAAAATATTCCCTCGAGAATAGAAAACGGTTTCACGGCATATCAATCTTCATTTTGAGGGGTCGCTACTTCAATCAGATGCTAATTTTCAATAATAAAATAAATAAATAAATAAATAAAAACATATTTTGTTGTGCGGAAATGTGAAAATGTTGGCTAACCACAAAAGATAATCCACATAGAACTGGCATAAGTCCGAAAGTTGGAGGGGGGAGGGAATACGCCGCATTTAAAACTTCACCTTTCTAAACAGTGAAACATTTATTTATGAGCGAAAGGACTCATAAATTAAATGTTTAGATCTACCACGTGGGGCTAACATAGAGAGTAATCGTTTGTCGAAGCTAAGACCTGTTTAACACTCGTGTTCAGCAGTATTGTTGTTTTTTTATTAAATGACATGAATGCCTTTTTATCTCCAGTTTGGGGTTGAAGATAAAGATTTACGAAACCATCGGCTAGTTCTCAGACTCACAAGGTAATTTGAAAGAAAGATGGGTGAAGGTGAACATAGACAAACAAAATAGAGGGGTGTAATTCATATTATATTTACATGGCTTGACCCAATACTAAATAAATTAATATCTAGTATAATTAAAATTAACTGAGATTGGAGCTAATGTCGTCTTCATTTTTTAAATATTCTCAGGCTCTTCTCAACTACCGACCGAAAATGCAGTATTCTATACTATACTACATACTTACCGGATTATTTCAAGGCCCTACGACACCAACGTGACGATTTGATATTGAAATATAATTTCAATAATTAAAAGAAAAAATTAAGTTGCTACTTTACTTGCTTACAATATTTATGTTTGTGAGAAGGAATAAACGATGTTGTAAATTTACAACGTGGTGGTCGAGAGGTAGCGCTCTCGACTGTCATACCGATGGTCACGAGTTCGAATCCACACGAAAGTGAGGATTTGTTCTCGGGGCCTGAGGAGTCCCCGAGTCACCCAGCTCCGAATGGGTACCTAACTAGACAATAGTTAGGCGGCTGGGGTAATGCGTGGAACCCCTATAGCCGTGGCCTGTGACCGCTGCATCACTTGCCAACCGATCATCTCTCATGGTCTGTGGACGCAATTATCTTCTGCATAGAAGGAGCGTCTGTATATCTAAGATAAGATAACCTTGAATATCTTGTGTCTTTTTTATTAAAATATTATATCATTTTATTTTTTTTTCGGTTTTGAATTTGAAAAAAAAAAATGGACCAAATATTACTTATAAAATTACATTCTTTTCATCTCTTTACAGTAGACTGGATTAAACCCCTTGTTAATGTTCACTGTATAGTTTGAATTTGACAAAAGTATGTCTTAAACTACTTTTAGCAATAAGGTTGTCAATTGTAATTACAATTATTTCAATATTATATTTTATAAATGCGAAAGTCCAACAAAATTATTTTCTTTAACGATTACGATGATAATTAGACATATATTCATTTGAAAAAAGGACACTAGGTTCTTAAATGGAAATTCATTCTCAGATAAACCTTTTTTTTTTTTATTCATATACTTACTTTTAAAAAATTACTTCTGTACTTGTATCCCGACCATACCTGCTTAGTTTAAAACAGTTTTGCTGGCAATATTTTTAATACAAAATAGGATGTGGCTAGCGCTACGACAATTTTGTCGTAGCGGCAGACGACCCGGTCGGATGTTGCTAGCGTTACGACATGTCGTAGCGCTAGTCAGGAAACTAGTGCTACGATATGTCGTAACGGCAGACGATCCGGTCGGATGTTGCTAGCGTTACGACAAGATTGTCGTAACAGCAGACGAACCGGTCGGATGTTGCTAGCGTTACGACATGTCGTAGCGCTAGTCAGGAAACTAGTGCTACGACATAATACGCAACTTCTGCTACGACTAGTTTCAGTCACTTTTTGCAGTAAACACCTGGAACTGGAAAGAATTAAATCTTAAGAAACTCTTCTGTAAATTGTAAACGCATAGATATATTAAAATACGACATTATTTGTGTGTGTATTAATTATATAATTAATTCTAAAATCTAAATTTATTTAAATAAATTTTTAAAGATAGATTTTGATTTAATTTTAGTATTGGTCTACCGATTATAAGTATATCAGCCGATTTTGCTATACTATAGTATACTTGTGTAAGTGATGCCGATACATTAAAATTTAGAGTATACCGTAAAGCCTAAAGCCGTAAATGAAAATCCGCAAGCAACTGATTCGCGCACAATCGCAAGAATGTAGGCCTAAAATAATTCGTTTCGTGTGGAATAATAAAATGTGCCGTGTGCAGACTTTTCACAGGAAACCATTCCATTCATCCTTCTACATCATTTTCACTCTATTACTAATACTATTACTATTGAGGGGGGGGGGCAGGTAATAACAACCGCACAGGCCTCCTCGTTTACTCGCCTTTTTTCCCCATTACTTCGTGCTGCTGTTTGTGTCCGTTTTCTCAGCGCCTCCCCCCCCC
>MUZC01000644.1:560920-574447 GCA_002072015.1 Radix auricularia | reverse complement strand
TTTTTTTTTTTTTTTTTTTTTTACAAGCTTAGTTTAGTTGGAACCTAAGAAAGCATAAATTACTATAGAAAAATATAGATAATCCAGTTTGTGTCTGTCTAAATCCAACATGACTTACATTTCTATAAGACAAACATCATTTAAATTTTATTTTATTTCTCACAGTAATAGTGCATACTGATCCCTAATACACATTTATGTTTCACTTTTTTTAGATGGTACATCAGCATTTGACTATGGTGTCATTGACAAGTCATCGTCTATAGGTTCATCCCGTAAAAGACATGACATCAATTCAGATGATGATGATAGTTCCCCTAAAAGAAAGAAACATTCCAATACTGACACTCAACTTCAGAACAGTAGTAATAAAAGTTCTAAGACAGATGATGGAAATTCTAAAACAGGCAGCCGACATTCAAGTAGGAGACGAGATTCTGACTCGGATAACTCCCCTGTTAGAAAAAATTCTTCAAAAAATGCTCAAATTAAAGTATCTAATTCTAAAACCTCGCCGGATAGAGGTCATTCCTCCAAAGTGCGGCATGATTCTGATTCAGATAGCTCTCCACCTAGAAAAGGTCAAACAAAAAGAGACGTTTCCAAACCTGATCGCAAAATTTCAGATGGTAGAAATGGGAATCAGTCAGATTCCGATCCATCGCCGCCAAGGCAAAAAAACACAAGACATGATTCAGAATCTGATAATTCACCACCTCGAAGGCGTAAACAGGAATCAGAGTCTGACCAATCACCACCTCGAAAACGTAAGCAAGGATCTGAATCTGACAATTCACCGCCTCGAAGACGTAAACAGACCTCAGAGTCTGATCAGTCCCCACCTCGACGGCATGCACAAGCATCAGATTCTGACGCATCACCTCCTAGACGGAGACAAGAAGAGAGAAATGAATCGCCAAAGAGTAAGAAATCTACCGCCTCTTCTAGACACTCCTTAACCAGGTTAGAATGAAAACATCTGTGTTTTTATTTTTGTGTTCTTCCATTTCTCTTCACCAATTAATGGTTCATCTGTGACATTAATATTCCATGTAACCTACTTAAATAGACCAGTGTTTGGTACATCTAGAATTTCTATCTGTGATTGATGCATGTAACAAAACAATATTTTGAACATATTTTATCTAGAGCTTAACTGATAATATTTAATCTTGTTAGCTTAGACCAGGCTTCTGCATATTTTCAACATAACCTGCATTCTTTGGTCATGAATACATTTTTTTTCTATTTTGGATGCCAATGAAAAATTCCAATGCCTGTCAAGTCTGGGTCAGGTTATAAAAATCATTTTTTTTCTTTCAATTTAGCCTTTGATCCATTTTATAAATTGTTTACTCTAGGGCTTCAGAAATTAATGATTAATTAATCGTTAAAAAATTTTATTTGCTTAAAATTCTGTTAAAATTTTAAAAAAATATTTCTTAGCATTTTTTTTTTTCCAATTTATTAATAATTTTTTTTTTCTTACTTAGTTACTTACATATTTTTCCTTCTTATTATTTATTGAGACATACACACATAAATTAAAAGGATTTTCTTCCTTATTTCTTGCATAGCAGAACATACTACTGTGTTACATCACAAAATTTGGAAGCCATGGAATTACTGTGACTTAACTGATTTCGCGAAATAATGAATCGCGATTTAACAAGATTTGTGTTATAAAAATATAATTAATCTAAATTAATAATTTAAATTTTTTTTCAGATTAATCAAATGAAATTTTATTAATCAGTACCAGCGCTAGTTTACTCCTAATCAAAAATGGCATAGCAGTGGAACTAGGCATCATCCATCAACTAAATAAGAATTTGTTTTTTTTTTTAATAATTTTTTTTATTATGTAAATTGACCTCTCTAATAAATTCTTTCCCTTTATTCAGAGATGAGCCAAAATCTAGAAGCAGACGGTCTCGTTTTGACTCTGAGCCCAAGGAAGATAACCCTAAAAAAGCCAAGAAGACTTTAGGTGGCGCCAAAGCTGGCTTATCCTCAGCCAAGGACATGATTGAGGAGGCCAAGCGACTCAGAGAGAAAGAGGAAAAAGCATTTGGAAAGGTGTCGGAATAGTGTTTATGTTGATTACTTCAATCTTTTGGGAAATTTAGATTTATAGAAATTATTTTAAAGTCTTCTTCACCTGTTATATCTTATGTTTGGCTTCTAAAAGAATGAGATAGATTGTTTGGATAATTTATTAATGGGTTTTGGGCTGCAAAATTTACTAAATACCATTCAATTTTCAAGTATTTCAAAACTACAGTTTTGTTTTTTTACTCACAAACTTTATATGGCTTATGATAATACGCTCACAAACAAAAAAAATATTTACTTTTCTAGATTGATGAATCCATGTTAGGAAGAAATGCAGCCACAGTGGTCAGAGACAAGGAGACTGGGAAAAGAAAGAACATGGCAGAGGAGCAAGCAAAGAATGCGGAAGAAGAAAAACGGAAAGAGGAACTTAACAAGCAATATCAGTTGTGGGGCAAAGGGTATGTATGATGTCTTTAACTCTTAATGTGCCTTAAGGTTTTTATAAAACTTCCGCCTCAGTACCATAAGAATTTCCCGAATGCGATCAACCAGTTATAAAATTTAAAAAATTGCGTTAAATCCATTTTTATTATTATAGTCATACTGACGTCATCTTTTAGAATAAAAATGCTTATTTTATGTATCCGAAAGACCGTTTTGAGTTTAAAACTATTTTTACCTGTAGTTTAGTACTATTATTTTAGTAATAAAGTATAGCGAAATCGCATCTTCAAAAAAAAAAGTAAAATCTTCCAAAAAACATTGCGAATCGAGCGATAACACTAGCGAGGTAAACAGTCGCCATTGCTGGAAGTCGAAAACATCGTTCATCCCGCACTGAATAGTTTTTATTTTCTGTAATTTCGTTTCTAAAGAGAGTTCTATCGAGTCGCGCATTACCGCTCTTTGGTACTAAACGGTAAACCGCGGATTACCGCGCTTTGGTACATTAAGAGTTAACTAAATTGGCAATGTACAAGAAACTGTAGCAAAGCATCACAGGACTGTACATAGAAATATTGTTAAATTTTGTTAAACTGATAGGTTTTTTTTTGGGGACAAAATCTAGGGGGAAATTTGAGCGGGTCATAATGGATTTCTGCATGTACATTGAATATTGGTGTTATTGTAGATCAGCAAGGTTCTTGTCTACATTCTACAAGATTGGACTGCTACCAGAAGCTATAAAATATAATTGAGCTTACTTACCTTATTTAGTGATTTTGGTAATTTTTGTGAATGGTCAAATAAATTGTTTTTCAAATTTTTTGTCTACAATGAATTTTAATGTACACGCTTTCTCCATTGTTTACCAAAGATTTGTTTTTAAATAACGGTGACTCTTGCATTACAACGAGCACAAAGACAAAGATAGGTAGTAAAAAGTAAATAAGTTGTCCTATTAATTTTTGAGGGTCGGCTGCAAACGGGTTATACACTTTAAATTCAGCCCTTATGAACAAAAGGGCTATAAAACGAGTATGTACGGTATTTTCTATCCCTTGTAGTTAGCACTTTAAAACTATATTAGCTGAACTATTCTTAATTTTGAATAACAATAACATGTAATGAAATAATTTGTATTTAGAATAGAGCTTGTTTAAAAAGAATCCTACCAGTTTTAAAAAACATGTCTCACTTGCAAACCAAATGTTCTCTTATCAGCATGAAGCAGCAAGCAAACCGAGTCCAAGCCCTAGAAGAACAGGCCTATGAGGCATCCAAACCTTTAGCCAGGTATTCTAACGACGAGGACCTGGACAGAATGCAGCGTACAGAAGAGAGGCCAGATGACCCCATGCTGAATTACATGCGCACAAAGAGAAAGAAAGAAGAGGAGAAATTGGGAAAGACCAAAAAGAAAGGTTAGACAATACTTTGCACTTGGTGTAATAGTACAACTGTGAATCAACACTGCAAATCAAGACACTAGTCAGTTGTGTGTGTAACTATCATTGCATTTGCTTTACATTTATAGCACATCCCAGTTCAGCTCACTAAGCAAGCAGGCTCCGAAATCTGTGGCCATGTTCCGCAAGTTCTAACAATGTAATCAATGTAACAATGTAATCACAACAAACACATCTTTTACCCTGATTGGTTCACAGATTGTGTATAGCATATAAAATTGTCAAAAGTCACAAAAGCTAACTGGCTGTGGTGACACATGGCCATTGGATTTTAAAAAATAATTTTTAATGAACTGAATGTAGAACCATGTTTCTGAAGCTTTCAGACTAAACATAATGTATCCAGTATGCTATATTGTTTTATTACCCCATGTTCCAACTTGTATTACAAACCTATATTATTTTTTTAATTAGGGCTACCCAAGTACACTGGCCCAGCTCCACCACCCAACCGCTACAACCTCATGCCTGGATACAGATGGGACGGAGTGGACAGGTCCAATGGATTTGAGCGCAAGATTTTTGCCCAGCAGGCCAACAAGAAAGCAGTTCAGGAGATAGCCTATAAATGGTCGACTGAGGACATGTAATGGAACAGCACCCGAATGTCCATGCTCTGGTCTAATGTTTTCACAGAGGCTCTCAAGTTTGTAAAATAAATTGTTTTTGTACATTAACTATAGTTTGTTGTTTTTTAGTGTTACTTATTAAAATAATTGAAAATATTTGGGGCAAGTAACATAGCATTTTGATATAAGTATAAGGCCAGTGTTACCTTGGATTTAATTTAAAGCTAATTGTTAACAATTGTTTAATCTCTTACTGTTCTTAATGTTTATGTCGCTAGCTTTTTTCAGTTCCCATCCTTTTTATTCAAGGCACATTATTATACAAGTCTAGTTATTTCATCATTAAACAAAATGTTTAAGGTTAAAAGAAGACACACAGAAGTATGAGAATATTCAAACTTTATGGAACTACCAAATAAAAATGAAAGTTTAATCCTTTGTTTATGAAATGGCTCAAAGGGAAAACTCTTTAACATAAAAAAAAACCATGGGTCGGAATCTAGCATTGTACTCAAGTCTAAACAAAATATAGATATAAGATATACAAGTATTATACTACTATTCCCATAACAGTTCCTTCCTTTTGTTTTAGTGGATGATTAGAATAATCAAACTAAGCCTTACACACAAAGACTTCAGAATTTTTTTTTTTACTTTAGTCTTTTTTTAAAAATAAAAAACACATATATTCATCTTAATTAAAAATGTTCGTCTATTTTTATGTTTGCATTAAAGACAGGAAAACTGTTACCACAATAGGTGAGAGAGTTAAAATTGAAGCCACTGAGACGATAAAAGAGTTTCAGACAGTTGATTGTGTCAATGTTAATTTTTTTGTACTTTTCTGTAGGTACTTATGTTTTAATTTATAATGTCAAAATAATTAAAAAGACATATTCATTGGCAGCCGGGCCCAAAATCAAGTGCCCAATGACCCAGTTTGGGGTTAAATTAGGGTTAAAAGCCTGTTTTATGGATAGATGGTTTCAGGGCTGAGCAGAGGATACCATGGCAATGGCACTTTGCCGCGACATAGCAATAGGGTTCCTTGGTGGGGACTGCCTCATAGCTGCCAGTCCATCACTACGCAAATGTGGACTGGGCATTGTCCTACAAACAGCTGCTTGAACAGGCTAGACCCAAATAGAGACCCCGGCTACCGCTTATGTGGAATGGCTCAGCATATCTGCTGACCGATTAGTGATACAGAATTGTTAGGCAGCAATAGCACTGTGTAATTTCATATTTTTTTTATGTTTGTGCCCATATGTTGAGGCTCACCGCAGGTAGTGTAAGCTGGGCCATAAGAGCCCGAGACTAGCCTTCCAATGAAAATGCGGCATATTGACTTTTTCTCCAAATCTATTGTAGTTTGGGTTACACTTACACAACTGGCTTAGGAGACCCATCTATGCAAAATTATAATTATAATAAAAGAAGATACATCCCTTAAACTTATGTCTTACCGAAGTGTTAGTGATAACAAATTTGTTGGAACTGACAGCTGCATAAACTTTGGTATGTAATGCAAAAGTTGCTGGTGCTTTGCCCCTAATTATCTTCTAACCCAATGAGCCATGGAAAAAAAACCCATCTAGTTTCTGTTGACTATTTTGAAGGAGTTAGTTCTCAGGTATTTATGTGGCACACATTCAGAAGAGTCTATACAAGACACCATTGACAACACCAATATACTTTTGTGATTACCGGGTAACAATTATTTCAGCATTGTGTTGTGCTGACAATTATGGTTTTTTTAATTTACTAGTCATTTATGCCTTTGTTTACTCTGTGCCTTGTTTATTGGTATTATGTTAAGTTAGTCATAATATAATAAGCATTTTAATTATTTTGTTTATCCGATGACAAATTCATATAGTATTCACGGGTACTAACTTTGTCATTAGTTCCTCACATCATTTACTTTTTAACAGTCAAAATTTTCTATTAGTTCCTTGCTACATTTACATTTATCCTTTAACATTAGAAGAAGTAAGAAAGCACAATCCATACCTTCTGTTGCATTTATATGTTTGGAGCCATTCTTGAAAAGTCTTGCTCCTTTATCTTTAAAGCCTTTGTGAGAATTTATTTTGAAACTGTCAAAGAACTGTACAAACATCGCAACAACTGATGTGGTTAGTGTTAGGAGGTGCCTCTAAAACAGTGGATTTCTTACCTAGCTCCTTTTAGGGTTAAAACTCAATCTTTTATTTTTAAGTTTGTCTTATTTCTTTCAATTGGCTAGTTCTGCCTCACTTAAAAACACCTTACTTAGATTCCACCTATAACAATTGTTGTGATACTTACTTCTCCATTACCAGGTTGTTGTTGTTGTTTTTTTTTATTTTGGGGGTTGGGGGAGACTAGAAATCCACCTGCTTTGAAACAGGTCTCATCTCAATAGCTGGTTTTACCTCACTAAATGTACCTGACACTGTACCTGCATCACACTCCAATTCTTGCCAACATTGATTGATTACTGGCCCCTGTTGTTTGTCCTCTGAAGCTATTTTGATGATGGCACTCACCATTAGTTGACAAAATCACATGAAGGAAAATACATGGTTTGGATTAAAATAATTTTATAACAGGCTCACTGTCTTGATACTATTAATATAAATAATATATACTTAAAAATCAGTGGTTATAGAAAAGTTAAGCCAAACTAAATAATTTAATTAGGCAGAGAATTTTTTTTAACAAATAGGGAAAAGTATAAATAATAACTGACCAAAATGTTTTTTAATTTCATTTGGGCAACAAAGAGTTATATTAAATGTAATTAAAAAATTATTTCATGTATTTTGGTGTCAAAACCTTTTTTTTTTGTTGCTATGAACTATGAACATTAAAATAAGAGATTATGAGATGCTATTTAGCATATCATGAATAATTGTGCCAAACCTTGTGAATCCCAACATTGATGTTATGATGTATATGGTTGTATGATAATAATATCATTTTACAGAGGGGATTATTGTTTTCTTTGAAGATTATTAAACTTTATTTGTTATTGTTTTCTCACACTTTGTTCTGCTCGGACCTCAGGATTTTTTCAGATCTGGTTGTTCCAATTAATGCATGATATTTAAAATAATAATCTTCCTAATATCTCTCATTGCCATGATGTTCTGAGGATAAATATCTCTTCTATTTGGAACTGTTTTCATTGATGTGATATATATCTGTCTGTACCATCCAATGTTTTATCATGTTGGATAGATGTGAGAATGGTTATGATAGTATTTCCATTTTATTGTCAAATGTCTGTCAAGTTTTTTATTGGATTCCATTCAAATCATTTCACAATCTTTAAAG
Source organism: Radix auricularia (assembly GCA_002072015.1). Lineage (NCBI taxonomy): Eukaryota > Metazoa > Mollusca > Gastropoda > Lymnaeidae > Radix > Radix auricularia. The sequence continues at coordinate 566,589 of MUZC01000644.1, read as the reverse complement.
CTAATCAACAGTTTTTATGCTCATCATTGCATTAAAAAAAATTAACCAAATAGATTTTATTGTTTATAACTGTTTACAATTTTAATTTCTGATCTTGTAGACATTTCAGAATCTTCTTCAAAAGCTTTGAAAAGTAGATCCTTAATGGAAAAAAATACACTGGGTCTGGAATTAGATTTTGATGATTCACTCTCAACCCTAGCTGTGCGTCGTTATCTCTTGGTCCCGACTGTCAGCGGAAAATCATAATTTAGAAAATGTCCCACTTCTCATGACCCTATCGAGCTTAGAATTTGTACATAGACTTGTGTCACTTATCAATGCATTGTTTCAAAATTTCAGATCGATCGAATGTACCGTAATTAAATTAATGAATTTTTAGTATCTCTGTGTAGCATGTGTAGCCGTCTGCTATAGTTGACCTCCACGGGTCACTGGAGTTTCACTCCAGCCCTCGAGATGTCACAGGGGTCTGAAGAGTGGTGCGTGTTATATTGAAAATAATTAATCAATACTTTTAGTGATGTCTCAAATATAAGGGATTTATAGACAAAAAACTTCGTTTTTACCGGTTGTTTATCAACTAATGTAATCCATGTAAACCTGTATAGTATCACGTGTATCAGTTATTCTAATGTTATTGATCATCAAGGGAGACGAACATGTTCATTATAGAATCAACTCGTAATAAAAAATCTAAAACCTTAGAATTCAATTTATAGGAAAACATAATTTATTGCACAATATTACAAAAGGTAATAAAAGGTTTGCTAAAAGAATTTATAACAGGAACAAAGTGGTTGATAATATTTAACATTGTTCAACTTTATAGAAAGCCACCTACGAACTCATATGATTCAATAATCCCAAGGCATATTAATATTAAATCTATATTTATCACAAACAAGGCATTTCTTATTAACTTGCAGAAAATTAAGCATGCATCATCGAAAACAAGAGTACGTGGAATAAAACTTTAAAAGGTTTATAAGATATTTTTCATTTTGCATATTTCTTCAACCAGAGATAGAGGTTTAACCAATTTATTCCATTCTACTCTATGGTTTTAAAATAATAATAACATAATTTCTCTTTAGATGTATTTCGTTTGTTTTTAATAGAAAGTTGAAACCCAGTAACAAAGATTTTCCCCCTTCAAAATGCATACAAATTCAGCTGAAATAGATGGGATTCGTGTTGTTTCTGTATATAGGAAGAAAATCGGAATGGTAAATCTTATTAGTATTAGATTCCGTTCTTTTCATCTGAATCCCAAATAATTGGGAAAAAGGGTAGTGCGGGGGGGGGGGGGGCAGAAATATATCTCCATCCTGCATGGTTTTCATTAATGTGTCCACCAGTTAAATCGTTTTTTACTTTACATATTAACTCTCTTCATAGTGAAATAATCATCCACACTTAATCCTTGGATCTTGGAGGCTTTTACAATTCAAACCTATAGTTGTAGTTGTTTAGTGGAGTGTACGCTAACACTAACATGCCCAAGCAAAGCCAAAAAGATAATCGCTATCACCAGAGTATGGTGTCTCGAATAAGACTAGAGCATTCCCCTACCAACTCATATTTTAATAGGCTAGACCCCAACCGTGTTTCGAACTGCCGGGACGGTAACCTGATCCCTGCACCAGAGCCCCACCTGTTGACTGCTTGACCTTCGCTGGACATATCCTACACTCGGACAATGTTCCGAAGTTAATGCAGGCTGCACAAATAGAAGAAAAGCTTTAATAGAATTATCGTAAGCTTTACAGAGTATGTATGACAGCTGGGGGCCGTCCATAAAAAAAACGTGTAAGAAAGTGTGACAGTTTGGGGGGGGGGGTGTTGTTTTCAGGACATGTGTGACGTCACATGTTCTTTATATAAAATTTGATGTATTTGTTAATTTTTAAAAATACTCTTTTCGAAAGTGTGACATACTTTAGGGTAGGGCGGATCTGAGAATTGTGACTAGGGGAAGGGGGTAAACATGGTTAGAAATAGCGTGACGTACTTTATGGACGGCCACTTGGTGGTTACGATCGTTTAAATTAAACATGAGTGCTCTTGCGTGTCTCCGTCGACTTCCTTGACATTGAGTGGGTGGCGCTAGAGCTGTGCCGCACAGACTCGACCTCCGCGCTTTTTCTTGACTTGGACGAGGCGACCGCCTTGATCTTCTGCAACAACTGGATGCCGCTGCTCACCGTCGGCCGCCGGGCGTCGACCGATGTGCTCATCTGTCGCTCGGTGAATTTGAACGACGTCTTCTTCTTACGCTGCCAAGGGAGGTTGAACCGGCGGAGGCTCGTGAGGCTGACGGACGAGAATCTCGGGAAGTAGTGGCGCACGGGTGCTTTCCCCGTCTGAGGCGGGTCCACGGACGAGCTATAGAGCGCTCCAGTGGACGACCTCCCGGCGGACGCCGCCCCAGTGGTCATTGCCACTGTGGTACCGGGTCCCGGTGAGAAAATGCCCGTGCTGCTTCGCTGCCCACTGAACAGGCTGATGGAGCTCGTGTGCGTCGTGGAGGAGGCACCCATGGGGCCGAGAATTGAGCGAGAATCACGGAGGGTAGACAAGGTGACTTGAGAGTCAGTCTTAGGAGTGGTGATGTCGCGTTTTTGTCTTTTGCGTAGCATTATGTCCCTGTGGAAATATACTTGTGGTAGTGATTTATATCGGAAACATAATGTCAATGTGGAGAAATGACTACAATTGCTGATCTGCTGCAAAAATAATGGAGAGAAAAATGAAGAAAAAAAAAGAGTTTGGGATCTAAAGAAGAAGAAAAAAAAAAGTAGAATCTAAAATAGCATGTAAAATCGTTGTCTATTTTTAAGTCAATCAATCCAACACCAGAAGGAACCCAAGATGTCTATATTGATTAGTCTGAAGTTGATTATACCTTCCTGAGATATTATAAAAATAAATATTACTAGATGTCCGCGGCAAAGCATACGCCGCAGATTTGGACATAGTGCAAAGAAAGTGGGGGGGGGTGGTTGTGAGCAGAGACAAACTACATAACGATGAAATCAGAACAACGCGAATTAACCTCGGACGTGCTGATAACTGTGACGCATTATTGAGCTGGAAACAAGTGCATTGTTGTAAGTCACTTGCCACCCCCACCCTGCACCACCTAGCTTGCCAACCATAAACTAATTGGCATAATCTGACAAAGGTCATTCAGTAAGCTTATTTCCACTCGTCTTGTGCTTGTTATTGTGTTGCGAAGTCATGATCGAAAAGAAAGTGGGAAATGAACGGGCACAAACGCAAACATTTTTTAAAAATAAAAAGTAATGCATTAGCTGGGCATTGAACCTACGAACTTCCGCGTGTTAGACGAAAGTAATAACCACTACCCTACGAAATAGATGCTATTTTGTTGTTCTGAAAAAACATAGTAATTGACCTCAATTCAACGAATTGTTGGTCTCGATAGCCCTACATGCTGTGCACTACCTTTTTTTTTTGCAATCTGATTGGTCGGTGGGGTCAGACAGCTTGATACTTGCTGGGTGTCCAGCATGGTAGGACCATGATGAAAAGTATATATATATATATATATATAGATACCTGCATGTGCTAGTCTGAAGAGTTAGCAATCTTATGACATCCCACTTACTTAATTGCTGTTCCCCCTTTTGGTCCCTAAGGAGATGTGTTAAGGGAAGGGTGATATAAATAAGAGATAAATCGTATGGTTTATCTCTGCAGATCCCCTTCTTGTCTTTCGACCCCAACGCCCCATAAAAGATTTTTTTTTAAAAAAAGTTTGTTTCTCTTATTGAAGAAAAAACTTCCTTTTATGGACTATTTAATATTTTATTTAAAAAAAAAACTATGCATTGTTATAAGTTACACGATATCAAAACTCGTCATGAGCTACAGCACTTAGCCATGCAGTGTGTAAACAAACAAAACTTCTCAGTGTTATCACGCTACTTACATTGTAAACAGAAGCATTCCCAGGGCAAGAGGGACAATCAGGAAAAGCATGTAAAATGTCTTCATGCTGATCGTTACTGAAGTGAGAAACAACAATCACATTGAGTTTTGTCCAAAAAAAATCAGCATATCCTCACCTTTAAAATAACAATGTCAATTAATATAGTCGGACCTCTCTAAGTCGACACAATTCGACTTACGGAGTTTTCGAGTTATTGAATATGGCGTAATAGAACAGAATTTGGCTGGGACCTAACAGTTAATTCGAGAGAGTGGGGTTTTCGTTTTAGGGAAGTTAGACTCAGAGAGGTCTGACTGTATTGCATTTTTTTTAATAGAAAAGAGGGATGATACTTTCATTACAGGCAAAACATTTTCAAAGGACGTCATTTGGGAACTTTGTTTCTCCTTCCTGCTGATTACAGGCACAAAACGTGACATCACAAGTATTTTCACGTGTGAGAGGCTTAACGTACATATGCTGTTTTAAAAAAGGATCAATAATGCGCGGATTGTCGGCATTTGCGTTTGGGGAAGGAACGTTACCCCCAGGAATAGCCGAGGAATACTGTATTTTGGTTTTATCAAATGTTAATGAAAAATTGAAAGTCGTGCCTAGATTATAAATGTTCTCATCTTGATAATAAAACTGCTTTGTGAATTTTACTTTAACTTTTGTTTAAAATACAACCGAATCCTCATCATCCGCATCGCTACCGTTCACTTAGAACCCTGGCATTGCTCAATGAGATGGATCCGGAACTTCCGCCTCCACGTTCTTAGGCAATTATAGTTTAGCTCAGCCTGTTAGTCTTTTGAAGGTAATTTTTTTTTTTTTAAATCAGTTTTTTCCTTTTATTAAGATAATTTTAATTGATTAACATTTTTGTTTTATTTAAATTTTCGGTCATTTCTTAAAGAATTGTTTCCACACACAAAAAGTATTCAACTAGGACCCTAAGCAGGTGAACTTAAGGTAGTTCGCATTTTGATTTTTTCGGGACATTTCTTAAATAATTTTTTGTCCGCGGTAATTGTCAAGGATTGTATTCAGTGGTCTGCTTTAACAAGAATTGGCGTGAAATGAAGTGAAGCGGATTTGGAGCGGAATGGTGCAGCTGTCACTGGGAGCCATTATTAGGGGCCACGTTACAGTCTGCTATCCAGTGATATAAGCATAGATGCCATATGTTATAATAGGTATTTCCCCTTCCATCTTAATTGGGATCGATTAATTTTAAAAAAAAAATTGAAATTCCTGGCTTATCATAAATTAATAATAGTAAAAAAAAAAAATTGAACCCGAGAAGCTTGATTGCACATTTCAGTTGGGCCTATTTAAAGTTATAGTTTTGAGGCAAACAACGGCGCATGACGTCCATGCATTATTTCAATTGAGTATTGAAAAAACAGACACACCACATCAAAGGGGGAAAGGGAAGCAACCAGTCACCTGTACGTTCTGTCATAGGGAGTGGCTTGACGTCTTCATCTATACGCCCATCTCGGTCGTTGTCTGGAATAGATGAACAGCTTTTCCGTAAACAGAATCTTCACATTCACGTATTTAGAAATCGTTTAGTTTTTTGACTTACTTATATTAATTTAATTATGCCTAGCATTTCTTTGAGTTAACGAGATATCAATGAAGATGTCATATTCCCAAGGTAGAAATAAAATATATATATTTATATAAATTTATGTGTGCATAT
>MUZC01000644.1:527754-558078 GCA_002072015.1 Radix auricularia | reverse complement strand
TAACGAATGGTAAAATGTTTTAAACGTTAACGAAAAAGAGATTAGGGGCCAAGGGTCACAAAAGATTGAAAAAATATTATTTTATTGACCAAACGAATTTTAACATAGGTCTTCAAATTTGTATCTTCCGAGTTTTTAAAAAAAAATGCATTTACAGAGTATCCAAAGTTTTTGTTTATTTGTAATTTAGCTAATATAAGGTGAAAAAACTGCAATTGAGTGATAAGTTTGCCTGCTACCATCCCAAATATGCATGCTTTTACCTCCACAGGATGTTGAAGAATTTGTGATTAACTTTGTATTTTAGAAAAAAATACATTTGGCTCCCCGTCTCCCATTGAGTGAGAATTTAAATATTTGTTTCGCTTGTTACCAGCCCGGGTGTGTACTCAACAGTTTCCTTAAAGTTTCATGCTTCTAACTACATGGGGAATCCGAAAATTAGTGATGAATCAGTTTTTATATTTTAAAAAAATACATTGAGGCTCCCCGGCTCCCTCTGAGTGATACTTAAGATATTCTTTGCCTGTTACCATTTTCCGGAGTGTACTAAACAACTTCCCAAATTCTCATGTTTCTACATAAACGGAAAAACGAAAAATTGCAATATTCAGTAAAAGGAGAAATTAAATTTTTTGGCCCCCGGCTCTATGAAATTTAATTATAAATTTTAAAAAATTCCAATAATCTCGGCAAGAGGCTATTCAACAACATAACAAAGTTTTATGCATCTTCCGGAAAGTTAGAGGATTAGGGATGAGTAAATTTGTTAAAATAAGAAAAACAACATGCGGGCCCCCCGGCCCCCAGAAAGTGAGAATTTAAATATTATTTTCAACTGTTACCATCATGGACGTGTACTGAATAGCTGCCAAAATTTTCATGTTTTTACCTACACGACTATGATTATGCCTTGATGATAATGTATTTTTTGAAGTTGCAATAAGTTTCAGGGTATAGATTTAATTCCGTGAGTTACATGTAAAGTAAAGATTGGGGATATGTCATGGAAATATTATAGTCTAAAACTAATGGGGTTTTCCCGCTTAGGGAATGTTAATATTATACTCCTGTACAGTGCGCACTATTTTGACACAAATATTCTTGACGTGATTTTTATTTTTTATATAGCTCATATAAGGAAAAAAGCAAAAGAATGCCCCCACTGACCCTAGGGGTGGTCAACTTGGGTTAAAACATAGCCTATGACCTATTCCAGGTCAAAGTGGGGTCCCCTGCAAAATTTCACCACCCTGGGTCCAACGGTGTGGATTTGTATTGGTAACAAACAGACAAACAAACAAACAAACAAACTTTCAGCTTTATATATTAGATATAATACTGAGATTGATAATTAGGATGATAAAAATAGTTATTTTAGAAAAAAAAATAAATAAATAAATAAACTGGATAATCTCTTATTTTTTTAAAATAAAAATTCCTACATACAGGCCAATAAACATTTATACATGTACATAAAAAAGCATGTTTGAGGTTGGTGAAACTGTTTGACTTTTGCTTCATGCAATGGTGAAAATTATATTTGACTTTTTTATACACCTTATTTCTAAAGAAATCCTTTGTAACTTGTTCCCGTGTAACTTTTTTTTGTGCAAATTGTATCAGGAAAACGCGAAACAGTCAGGTCTAACTGTATGGGTGGAACAGCTGCAGTAGGACCTCTCATTTCTTTGGCTCTATAACCAATTAGGGATGACCACATTTTCTAAACCTTACTTTACCTTTTTCATGGGGCATATCTGGGTCTTGAAATCAAGTAGAGCAAATATATTTTTGTCACATTTGCATTACTACAGGCATTCCCATAGATCAACCATGCCTGAACTAGTGTCATATTCATATCCACTTGAATAAAAATCATTGCGAGTTGTTTATTCCTTACTTGTAACAAAGCTAAGGAAATGGCGCACAATGTTTTCCACAAGCTCTTATAACCGATTCTAATTTACATGACAGAATGTTGCAGCAGTATAATTCAAGTTATTAATCACTGTTGTAGCAGAACAACTCACACATTTTTTTTTTAATTTTGGGGTTATATTTGTTTGATCTCTCTCTCTCTCTCTCTATATATATATATATATCAACCTTGTCGTAACGGTTATCAGTTCCCCAGTAGCATCGGCTTTTGAACAATGATGTTCATTATATATAAACTTTTTTAAACTGCTCCAGTTCATTGCATCCTGGTTCAATAGTAGATATATATAATATAAATATATATGTTTGATTGTGTTACTAAACTATCCATTATTTGTTGAGCAATAATTTTCCTGTTTGGTTCTAAGGCTCTTTTGCAACAGCGACATATCCAGAGAAAACAGGCTCTCGAGGAAAGATGTCTGTTGCATCTCTTTGGTGCAAAAGTAAATTTTTATTTGATACTTTTAGCTGTGGTTGGACTGAAGTACCTCAAGAATTACCAGCTGTTTCAATCATTTTACTCTCAAAGACTGGTTTTGTAGGGTCTGAAAAGAACAAATTGAAATATTATTTGTCAGTGTTTATTTTAAAATTTAATTGAATGATATTTAATTGTTCTTTCAAAAGGTATAAGTTAGTATAAGAGAAAATATATATTACAATGTATTTTTTAAAAGTAGGTAAATTGAACTTAATAACTTAACTGTAAAAGTTTCATCTACGTTATCGTCATCTTTCTACGATAGCTCATTATCATCAGAGTCATTACGAACGGCCCGGATATCATATGTACATCTTTATTCTTCCATAAACCATGATGGATCCATGACATTGATATTTGAATTCTACAGAAGAAAAAAAANATATATATACATAAAAATGTATTGTATATTATTGATAATCATCAAATACTTCTAATAATGCTATTTATAAAAAGACTTTTTAATTTATTTACAGATCATAAACTTGATAATTTTATAAAAGTATAAAAGGATAACATTATAAATATTAGATATTTAAAAATATTTTATGAATAAAACAATTGTATCGCTTATAAAGATTTATTCTTTAGTAAGTTGTCATATTCCAACAAGAAAAACTACAGGAAAAAAATCAACCACATAGACGCACTGTTACCATATGGTAACATACCATTTTTTTCATATATTATCAAACGATGATGACAAATATCAAACTTAAGCTTACATTATTACTGTATAAACATTAGTTTTATCATTTATATTTTTTTAGAACAGAAATTTTCATTATTTAATAAAAAAATAAATACTTGTACTTACTAGATTCAGTTGACAGTAATTTAGCCCACTGTGATCTTCTAAAAGTCGTTCTTACAAAAATACAAAACGGTCTAAGAGAAAAGTTCTCCGGGATAAAAGTTCAAAACATGTTAAAATAAAAGGGGAATCACTTTAAAAAATTTAAAACTAATAAATTAGTAGTGAAATAATAATTATTTCGCTTTGTAACCAAACGGTCACATTGTGTAATTTAGGGATATATATATATCGAGGCATATGCAGATATTAGGGATATTATATTTTCGTCACCTTTTCCATCCTTCAGTTCCTCGTCCACTTGACCATCACAGTCGTTGTCAATCAGGTCACCCATGAGGACAGGGTCACTACCTGACCCACACTCCTGAATTTTTTCAAGTAAGGAAATTAAAAACAACGAGACAGCGTAAGGGAAATGAATTCACGCTGAGAAAAACACTAATGTACATTAACAGTTGCAACAATTTTTATTTATTTATTCATTTTTTTATTTTGGTCACTGGACTAATATAAAATCGTCTAAAGTGATATTCCTGTAAGGGTCTAATGAAATATGAAAGGATGCAAATACTGGCAGATTAAATGCTAGTAATAATTGTGTTGACATAATATATTTCATATAAATTTATTTGGAGAAAAACTAACACCACGTTTGAGACTTTATTAGGAACTATTAATTTAACCAAACTGTGGGTCAATTTTAAAATAAAAAAAACACAAAAAACAATCACAAAGAAAAGCATTTCTAACATACCCTACTGAGCTTTTTTTATGTTAGCGATTAATAGTGGTTATTTTTCTTCTCTTCTCTTATAATTAATTTCTTTAGTTAGAGTTGACATTATATTAAAAATTTAACATCTAGATATTGTCTATTAATGAAGCTTTTTACAATAGTCATAAAATCAGATAAAATCATGAGTCTTAAATAAATAGAAACCAATAAAGAGACTTGTTCATTCAATGTAAATGTAAAAGGAATAGAAAACGACTGTGTTTGCAATTAAATTTATCATTTTGATCGTAGTGTTGGGTAATTTTGCCTGTGTATATTTAAAAGAAATACACAACCCCCCACCACACACAAATTTCATTCTAAGACTAAAACGATAATAGTTAGAACTATTCATAAATCATCTGACTAAGTAATTAAAGGATGCCTACTTGGAAGCCGGCAAAGTGCATGTAGGAGCTATTATCTCCCAAGCCGTACAAATAGCAACCAAAGGTGAAAAATTCGGTGGAGACGATGTAGTGGTCTCCCTTTGACACGGGCATCCTCCCAACGTCGTACTCCTCGGCACCAAAGGCGTCTTTCCAAACAATGCTGAAACCGATGGCATTAGCTTTACCATTTTGAAGTCATGTTGGTCTAGATTTACGCAAATTTATGAATAGTGCAATTTTTATTACCGACACGAATTTTTATTTACATATATGAAAGTAATTCAAAATAGGGATCAAAAGTAATAAGAACTTGTGGATCAGATCTCTACTTGTTAGTGATAGTTTATTTAAAAGTATTTTCAGATTTCCCCGAAAATTAATAGAAAAGCTGCATATTTCTTCTCCAAACAAAGACGTTCAATTATTATTATTATTTTTATTATTATTAAATTTTTGAAAATTATTTTAGGGGGGGGGTGGTGGGGGGATTGGGATTGGACTTTGGCGTCTTTCTTTAAAACTCAAAATTTCTCATACATTTTAATAAAATTCACAACTTTAAAAACTATATTTTAAGTTTATTTTAATCAATTGCCCCCACAAGCATTCGACTTGCGGATTAATGCTACTTATTTACGTTTTACATTATGATCTGTTGAGTGAGTAAATTAGACAGGTTAAATAATTAGTAATTAATACGCATTCATCTGAGATGGGCTTACGATTTAGGTAATCGTTCGCCATCAAACTGCAGGTACTTGGTGTAATTGGACACGGTGACTAGCAGAATGAAATCGTCAGCATCTCTGCACGGAGTTCTGGGAGACAAAAAAAAAACATGTTAAAAAAGTGAAAATCATGGAAATTGATTAAAAGAAATTGAAATTAAATGAAAAGATTGAATGTTGAATATTATAAACACAAGATTTCAGAAAAGTCCTCGAAATACATGAAACTACACAAACAGTCAAATGTCTTGATTCTTTGATTCGAGCAATTTGCAAATAACCCTTTAAAGAGTTTTGATTTAATCCATCCTAAATCATATCAGTCCAAATATGGAAAGCCATAATTAAAAGTTCTTTAATGTTTGAGTTCATGTAAAACAAAATCTCTTATTTATTGTTATTTTTTGAGGTTGAAAGTTATAAGGGAAAAGAAATATTATACAGCACCTATTTTTTAATGGAATTTCTTTTTAAAGTGTTTTGTTAATTTTGTAAGCACTTCTTTTCCACAATACTTTCTTCCGCTCTTACGTGGAACGACTAACAAAATAATAATAATTTAAATAATTTTTTTAAAAGTAATAATTACCCCCACTCCCTGCCTGAAAAAATGCGGAACTGTGTGTTTGTGAAACTATTTATTATAAAATCTGGACGCACCTCCAGATGTAACGGTAGTGAAAGAGCCGTGTGGGTATTATCAGGCAGAGATTGGGCACGGCGTCGTGCGGTTCCTCCGAAGAGCACGTGGACGTCTGGGTGTAGACGGTGAGAACCGGTTTATCGCTGACGATGAGGTAGTTGCCGGGAAAGTTGAGCAGCTGTTGATCATTCAAATTACACGACTGGCTTAAAAACCACCACCAGTTTGGCTCTAGTTTTTTAAGGGTCAATCAAAGTAAGATATTATTTTTTTTTTATTATATTTTTTATATACAAATGTCTCAGTGAAATAAGACGTTAAACGACCAGGATCTGATCCTGGAAATGTACGAAACACAAGTTTGTCGTGTATTTGCGGACATGAATGTTTATTCGAAAAAAAAAAAGGTTTGTGGTGTTCTGGGGTACCCAGAAGTTTTTTGACACAGGTTTGTCATGAGTCGGTGTACATGAAAGACTGTACGAAACGCGGCCTTTTAAAATTGTATTCTAAAGAAAGTACTTCCTAGTTTTAAAAAATATCCAAATGTGTTCAAACTATAACGACTCTAGGTCACATGGTGTTTGACAAATTTAAGCCTAACCGATGAGCTTTTCTTTAAATAGTGAAGTCACTCACAGATCTTAACCATCTACACATTACATAACACCCGAAATTACATCGATGTTCCCCTTAAAATCAGAATAAAAACAAACTTTATATTCCATCTAACGACAGCACAAGAGTGTGTGTAAACTTTTTATCATGACCTCGAACCAAAGGAGGCGTACCAAAACTTTCATTTAACCCTTGTTCCAGATGATAAGGAAATTGATGACGTAAGGCGTAAGGAATCAGACTGTCGAGGACAAGACAACTCCTCTTTCATTAGAAACAATATTCCCTTTTGCAGATTATGCGCTGATTGCCTTCCAAACTTGTGAAGTTTAATTTCAACGTTTAATATTAATTACAAGTTAAATAAAACATAGAAATAGAAAGCGGTGTTCTGCATTATTAATAACACTGAGATGGCGAACTATACAATTTTTTCTTGGGTGTGCAATGCATGGTGCATGTGTGTGACACTACATGGTGCATCGGTGTGATACTACATGTTAAATGGGCGTGATACTCTAATAGACTTGAAAATTACGTTTACACCTACACTGAACACTTCGCCTTTCCTAAGCTCCAAGGATTTTGTCAGGGTGGGACCAGTGATATTTACACGCGTGTCAGTATATGCTGATATCACATAGATCTTGGCGTTGTCTCTTCTGTTGGGAATGTTGGGGAACAGAAACTTGGTCTGGTACATAGATACCGGCATTAGCATCTCTGGGAATGGAAGACAACAAAAGAAACAACTCACAGATGTACTTTTATGAGGCTATAGAAGTTGAACAGCTGAACGTCAGGATTTTATGTCTTTCCATATATTATTTATTTAAAGGCATGTCAAAGAAATTATGGTGTTTAAGAAAACTTTGTAGCGTTCAGAAAGATGAAGTTATAATAAAATATACCATATGGTCAACTAGATGTGTGTTATTTTTTTTTTAGTTGCCATCGTTAAAAAACAAGAAAAGAAAAATAACAACTATGATTTATTTATATATTTTTTAAAAAGCTTTTTTCATTTTGAGTACTAATTGTAATGTGAACCTAAAAGAGTTTTTAATGTTTAGAGTTGGATTAAAATTCATTCACTGCTGATCAGGGCCTTATTAAGGAAATATCTCGCCCGGGGCGAAATTATTTATTTTCGCCTCCCTAATGAAATATTTGACACGTTAAATTATTAATATTGGCACCTGGGTGAATGCCCGCAACCCGGCCTTATTTTCAAGTCATTATAATAATACCCTCACCTGCCTCCATGTCCAGTGTGTGGATGCATCTAGTGGTTGCACCTGGTTTAAACTTTGTCAGACAGCTGCCGACCACAACGCCAATCGGCTTGTCACCTTTGACCTTTGTCCCTGTGCAGCAAATTGATGACAATACTTCTATATGCTGCATGCTTTTTCGGTATCTATGCAATGATTGTACCCAATCTTGGCATTCAACATCAAAAGTAAAGACTAAAATTTAAAAATGGGTAGTGAGAAAATATTGCAATTTAGCGTCGGGCTAAGCACTAAAGTAAACAGAACATTGTAAACTAAAGGCTCCACCACTACACGACTGAACCATATCTGTAGTATTGTCATAATTCCCACATCAGGACATTACATTTGACACAAGTGAACAGTTTTCACCACAGATGGCTACCATCTAACAGGCCATCCACAAGTTGTCCGTCTAGTGTGTGGGAGCAGTTGGAGATAGAAAAACTTTCCCATCTGTGAAATAAATACGTTTGGTTTAAAGACTGCCGAAAAAAAATCTCCTTGGTTAAAATAAAAGATTGGTTTACAGAGTTCAGAAAAAAACAACACTTTTCCATCAGTGATCTGCGTAAGGAGTTTAAAAATATATTTAGGTAGTTCTGTTATCTCTTACCAGGAATATAAAAAAATATATCAAAATTTTAACTCTTTAAAATGTAACAGAAACAAAATATAAAAAACAGTTTTGAGGTAATCTTAATGTAGCTCCTTCTAAAGCACACTTCTAAATGTATCAAATCTTAAAATTCATTCCGCACTTCATTCTTCAATCCATTATATAATTTATTTGGTTTGCCTTGTATTAGATCATATCATAACATTTTTCCCAATCCATTGTATAACTGAATGTCTTAAATCAGAGGTTCTAAAAAAAAAAGTGATCACTATGTGTCAAAATTCCATAATGATAAAGAAAATTAACTTTAAAAAATTTTGTTATTAAAAAAAAAGTTTTGTCTTGTTTTGGAAATCAAAGAAAAATTGCATCAAGTGTACAGGAAATTTTGTCCAAAGTTTAATGACAATTTGCACAGTTAAACAGCTGAAACGATCTACCCTACCTCCCTAGAGCGAAGGACAAGACGTCCATCTTCTTATAGAAGACTTCCTTGTATATAAACACTGCATTTCCCGAGTAGTCGCTGAAGATGACGACGATGTTGTTGTTGTCCTTGTCGGACGTGATTTGGATAAACGGAAGTTTTCTGATCAGAGATTTTTACTGCATGATTTTTGTGATTCTTACATAATTGTGAATAAATGAAAATAATGATTTCTCGTTTGGGTTGTTTTTTTTTATTCATTATAATCTGTCTTGCTTTTTTATAAAGGGTTTTGTCACAGTTTGTGATGATGTAAAAGGGAACTTTCGTGGTCGAAATATTTGTATGTGATGGATAACATTTTTTTTTTTTTAAAATGTCATTTTTGAAAAAAAATCTTTATAGTTTTAACCAAATGAGATTGAGATGATCAAAGTTTCACGATGGTAAGCATACGAAAAACCTAATATATATTTTGTAATGCTGTTTAAGTTACACAGTAACCGTACGCGGAGAAGTGCAGTTCTTTACATTTTTTTTTTAGAAATCGCCGCCTACTAATTTCCATAGCCTCCCTTCCACTTACATGCCGGTGATGACGTAGTACTCTGTCCCCCAGGATTCCACAGGCAGGGCTGTAAACGTGGCCAGGCCGCCCACGCTGTTCAACATGACCACCGTCAGTCCAAAGTTGCTGTCTGAGACGAATCGAAACGTCCACTTCAGACCAATCTCGCAGTCAGGCCTAGCAAACAAGAACAATAACAGTATTTTACCCTCTCAAAAATAAAAAAATTAAAAAAACAATAAAAACACAACAACATTGGGCGGTTTTTAATCGCTTATTTTTGTAATTCTGTTTCAGAATACCAGTAGAACTCACAGATAGCTTCTGTTTTGCTTGAATTCAGATATTACTCCGTTTCTTATCGTCAAAACATGTTCAGTCTGGTCCTCGTGGCCTGGTACTGTACAAGTTACCTTTCGACAAGAAAATGTTCAATAAGTAAACAGATTTTTTTAAAAATGGTGTTCCATATGGCATACAACCAGGTTCTTTGCCAACCATTGAAGTCTGCAGCGATTTTGAAAAATTTATAAGTTTAGGTTAAGGTCGAAAAGATTATTTATGAACTATGGCTGATTATTTCAATGGGTGGGGGTCTCTTTGACGCTTCTTTATCCACTGTTGTGGCCGTCAGCCCTAAAAATTGTCCCCACTATTTGAGTACCACATTCCCCTATAATGGAGCGCAATCACGGTACGCCAGCTTCATCCACATCCCTCAACTACAAACCATGATGCCTTGTTTACTGACCAAAATACCGCGCCCCAATAATAGATGTTTAACTCGTGTAATGGATCGTTAAGCAAGTCCCAAAACTCCTAGCATAGACAAGACGTGTAAAAAATTATCACCAACCAAAGTCTTAATTAGACATCATTAGTTCGAAATGCGCAGGAGAGCTTCCAGACATCCATTAATATAGTTCCGATTGGAATACCCTGGAATTTGTCTTTGATATATTTTCTTTAATCGTCTGCATGAACTTTAGAAAATACCTAGAGCTGACAACACACAGTGGCAGTGGAGTAGCAAGGGGAAGCTGAGGGGTTCAAAAAAGAAAGTCCCCCCCCCCCGGGCTGCCAATTTAGGTGGGGGACAAAGGAGTGTTTATTATCTCATGGCATGATGTTGAATGTGAAAATACAGGGCCCCCAAACAGGTCAAGCCCAGGCCCCGAAATCCCTAGCTACGCTACTGCCTCACGGCATTTGTTTACCAGCACATCATCCTCATCAAAGGTGGTCAGGTAGAATTTAATGAAGGCAGATTCCTCGCGAAGGGTCAGCATCAATCTGGGAGGTGATACCATGAAGCTCTTCCCCATTGAGCTGATGGCTGAAAAAAAACCAAGAACAGAGCTGCATCCAATCGTCTGCGTCTTTGTAATAACAAGGTAATCACTAAATATTGTAACAGGAATGTCATACATTTAATTGTATAAATCGCATTCAATAAAATAATATTCATTTTTCCAGAATTTTCCTATCACGTTTGGGCCTATAGCATTAACAAATTCTCATTTCAGATGAAACTCAAGGCACTGTAATATTCATATGCAATTTTACACAAAGCTTGGAGGCTGCATTTGACATTTTTATTATGTTAGTATTTAAAATTTACTTACCCAATACAGTGTGCACAATATTAACAAATGGTATCAAGGATAGATATCGATTCATTAGTAATAAACAGAAGAATTATCAAATTTTGGGTCAATTGGCTCTGAAGCAAGGAATTAGTCTCATGGTTCATTCAAAAAACCTGAATGAAGAAACTAAATAGCATCTATTTAATAGTTTGGTTGTAATTTATGTCGATATCTTAGAATATTTGTTTTCAAAATACATCATTAATAATAAGCATTCATCATGTTTAGGGGTCTACTTTAAGTTAAAGTAACAAATGCAATGGCGCCAATGGAGATATAGTCGGTTATTAAATGAAATTGAAATTGAATGTCTAGTAATTAGTTATGTTTTGCATTGTCTGATTAACGCTAGTATCTTCCCAAGAACAGAAAATTACGCAAACTGGTGGTTTGACAATACTGGTTGGGAAAGAAAATACGATAGCGTAAGAAACATCTTTAAAATTAACTTGTAGTTAGTTTAGTTAGACAACTTAGTTCCTATGATTGGTAATTGACAAAAGATTCTACTTCCGGACGGTTCGAATTTGTGTTTTTAAAATATACATTCACCTTTAAGATTTTTATAAATGTATTTTATATAGAATAGGACTGCCTCCTTTTTCATAGATCCTGAGTCATTTTTGTTGTTGTTTTTCCTTTCTTTTCAATTTTTATAAATAATTTATGATATCGTATGTTTTTAGAATTTAAATATAACTAATGTCAATACGTATTCTATGTTTATTGTACTGAAGAAGGCATTAGCCGAAACCAGTGGCGGATTTAGCTATAGGGCAGGGGGGCGGGTCGTCCCCCCCCACGCTCCAGTTGGGTCTAAAATGGCGCCCCCCTGAGATGCCCTCATGAGCACTAAAAAGGTGTAACCAGAGAAAAAAAAGAATGCTAAAAACGAAAAATTTAATCAATACTAAACTGCAATACGACAATATTGGCTTGCTAAATATCGTATTTCAAAACTGTAATATCTGGTTTGGTCAGTCAGGAGCGTCGCTAAGTGGAAAAGAATAGAGAAACATTGAAACGAATGATAAACGTGATGTTTTTCTTGATTTTTAGCAAAACAAGGTTTGCTATTCAGAGTACACAGAGAAAATTCTTGCCACCACTTTATCATCTTTTAAAACTCTAGTAAGAATACAGGACTAAACACAAACCATAGAAATACGTAGGACGCAATAATCTTCTGTACAGAAGGAGCGTCTGTAACATATAAGATAAGATAAGATAAGATGTTAGTTGTAGAAATACTTGAAATATTTGTTAAATCACAAGTTTATTAGCCAACTGTGATTCCACTTTGGACAGTCATCTAGAGTTTAAAAGAAAAATGAAATTTATTTAAATCATGATATGCAGATTGATTTAATTCAATCATTTGCATTAATTTCAAATGAACGTGATCTAGGTGAGAACGTTGCCTTTGAATCAACGATAAATCGTTTCGCTCAACGTAGAAAGGAATTTAAATATGGCTCAGGGCTCTATATAAATTCGCATAAACTAAGTTTCTTTCTTAGATCAATAAATATACTACTGAAATAAATATACGTTACTATTTTGAAAACATATATGTTTATATTGTTTCTTCTGTTTGACTTGTTTGTTAATTTAGAAATTTTACTAAATTAGTAGGCTAATAATTAGTATTGAAAACGGCTGCGGATATTAACGATTAATTTCTCGACTAATCCTTAAAAATTTTAAGGATTAAATTATTTTTAACAATTAATCGCCCCATCACTTAAAAATAATTTAAATAAAAAAGTCAACAAAAATTATTTTTTTAAAAATCGGCTGATAAATAAATTTCCTGAAGATTACACGAACATTTTGGTAATGGCAGCAATGGAGTTTAACTCTGAAACAGAAATGACGACAGCTCTTCTGATGAATTTCTGCGTTACAAAATGGAGATGGAAGTTCTTGAATCCATTAATCCTGTACAATGGTGGAAAATTAATGAACACTGATATCTGATAAGGTCATTCCTTGTCAAGACCGTTTTGAGCATACCAGTTTAAGTTTTCTCAGTTCCATGTGAATGATTATTCAGCTCGGCTGGTTATATTGTCAATTAGATCCGCTCATCGATTGAACCAATTAATGTCAACACACTTGTCTTTTTGCGTATTTGGTGAAAAGTAGATATATAAAGGAGACATGCCAGTGTTATTTAGATTTTCAACAAGAACGTGAAATGAGTGTTACTTATGACATCATAAATTAAAATTTTTGCTTTAATCGAAATTAACGATTAATTAATCGTTAATTTTTCAAAAGTTAACAATTAAATTTAAATTAATCGTTAAAAAGCCCTAGTATTAACAAAATGCTCTGATATTAGTAAAATTTTGCGGCGCCCTAAAATTCTCCTGGCCCCCCACGCAGACAAAGCTAAATCCGCCACTGGCCGAAACGTCTACTGTCGTGTTAGTTTAAAAATAAAGCTCAATTGTATTTTTCTCATTACACAATTTGTTTGAGTATTTTGTATTTTAAATAATTGTATACATGTTTATTCATAAAATGGTTGAACCTGGAATCAGAGTAAACAAACTAACAAGAATAACACCAAAAGTTAAATCATTACATCTTAAGGCAAAAGAGGGTAGAAGAACCAAGAGCAAAATACTTAAAATTCATAATGCATTGAATTTTATTTTTAAAAAATAAAACAAAATGATAACCTAAAGCAAGTCTCAGAGAACCATAAAGATATAAAAGTTATCGTTCTCCCGCCTGGTCTTTGGAAGTGGAAATGATTGCCTGAGAATATCAGGAATATTAACACTCTATCAATATTTAAATAACAATGCAAATATTTCATAAAAATATATCAACGTTAGACAAAATAATCTTTTGAATAGAATCAGAGTTTTTAACAGATAAAGTAAGATAAGAAAATTTGATAAGTAGATGGATAAAATGTAAACAGTGAATGAGTGAGCCGCGAGCCTGACAAGAACATTTGTTCGTTGAGGAAAGCTCTTTACCTAAAGGTTCGCTATTTTGATATGTCCTGTCAGGCTCACTCAAACTTTGTTTACATGTTATCTAATAATCTATAACCCTGATTGCAGTGTCACGCACATTTTATTTACTAAGATTTGATAAGCTCAGTTGCAAGATTATATTTGTTAGTCCTAAACGCAGCAATATTTTGAGATGTGCAATAAAATCTGAGTTTTTCAACTAAACAAGATTGCCATGAAAATATTGAACGCTAAATATTCAAAGGATTCAAGAAACTTTTCGTTATGAGTGTTGGCACGCAAATTAAACAAATATATTTTTTTTTTAAATGGAGAAAAATAATACAAGACTATTTCATCAGACATCCTTTCGTTAAAAAAATGTATACATTTTTGGTGCGTTCTCTGTGCTTGCATTTCCGCAGAATTCTAAAACATGCCTTATTTAAATAAGTTCCGATCTTTAGATGTACAGCCATATTTCCTGTCACACAAAAACTTTTTTACTGATCACTTTGAAAGATGTGTTGGGTGGACGCGGGTGTAGCAAATCTCCGTGCAATGTAAAGTGAAAAAGTCTAAACGAGAGACTTGTAAATATTTTAATCACGGTGCTTATCAAAGTGCCTTAGGCACTTTTTGTAGACAAAAGCGAACCATATGTCTTGAAAATAACCAGGGAACTCTTTACACACTTCATACATTTCTTCGACTTTTTCTTATTATAATTAATTGTAGCTCTAAAAGAAGGTGAAAATACAAACTTTTGAATTATTTTAAAAAGAAAGAAAATTTCAACATCATCAATTCAAATTTTATAATAGTTAGTATACAATATTTGGAGTCACTCTCAAATTGTTAAATTAGTAACCACAAAGCGTTTAATGAACGGGCCGAATTGAGAATGTCTGTGCTGTTGTTTCAGGAGACCAGATTCTAATCTCATTTCAATTAATTCCATATGTATCGTAGTTTAAAAAAAAAGATAATTAAACAAACGACAGAACTCGAAGGACATTTCATAAACAAAACTTTATTCTTGAATGAACTGATAAGACACGATTCAGTGGGAAACATTTTTAGAAATACTGAGCATTAACATTGAAAAGGGGCATTTTCTGCTTACACGGAAGCGATTTATATATTAATCTATTTTATATATCTGAACACTTTATTTACCCATGTCTTTGCTTGATTCATTGCATTTATCCTCTATCTAGACCAGTGGTTCTTGATCAATTTTCGCGGACGCCAAAGATGTCGGCCAGCGATATAAATTACATAGATAAACCAAATAAGATGTTCTAATATCGGCCGTATACTTTGCATGGACAGCTCAAGGCTACCAAGCACACACTCACATGGAAACAAGAAGACAAGTCCGAAAGAAGCTTTACAAAAAAGATTCAACACGATCTTCAAGAAGCTGCAACAAACCGGAAGGACCGGAAAACACAAATATTTACTCACTGAGCTGTCTAGGGCTGAATGGAAAATCAGTCAATCAGTTTATACGTATTTATGTGTACTATATATGTGACATTTGAGATGGCATCAAAGGCCCTGAGTTACTAAAACTCTTATAGGTCCCATTGGGGAATCTCTTGGCAAACTCCCACCCCTCCCCCGAAGGGTGTAGCAGACAAGGGCACCCCCAATACGGGGCAGGGTTAAGTTCGCTCGAGGCTCACCGTCCTGCCTCTCAAGGTGGGTTTCCTCCCTAAGGAGGATGTGGATTTGCCTATTTCGACCCGCCGTAACTGCGGTGCCACCACAGCGCATGAAGCGGATCTATCTACCTAGGACTGTCGCAAGATAGGGGGAATCAGCATTGTAACCCTCCCTTCTTCTTCTTCTTCGTTCTCAATATTGACTATTGGGTTTTGAGTGCCACGAGTTTTGCGCCAATTGGCCTGTGGTCTCCGACTTCAGCCTGCTGTATTTTCTGGATTTGCTTCCATAGACTTTGGTCAGCCAAGACCACTTGCAAGGCAGCAGTTGTTTTTTCGCATGCCACGGCTAAGGGTTCCACGCATTACCCCGCCGCATTTCGCCCATTTGGGGCTGGGTGGGGGTCGGGGACGCCCTGGGCCCCGGGAACAAGTCCCTGGCTTCCCATGGATTCGAACTCGTGACCATCTGTACGCCAGTCGAGCGCGCTTGCCACTCAACCACCGCGGCCCCCATATGAATCAAATAACTAAAAAGCGAAGACTTCAATTTTAATATGATGAGCTGTATTGTTCAAATACAATATATAATTTTCAGACGAGGTTGGGACGATATCAAATTTTTTTTTCTCCATTTTGTAGCCGGATGTTATATATTGTGATCAATTCCTTATTATATTTAGGAATCTGCGCTGTATCTGAAATATCTTCTCCAATTACAATTTGAATTTTACAAACAGTTGTACACATTGATATGCACTCAACACATAGGTATTTCGAATAATAAATTCTTATTAAGTTACATAAACTAATGGAGCTTAACGCTTGCAGAAATTTTATAAGACTCTTCGACTACACACACGCAAACACAAACAAGCAACAAAATCCCAATAACACAGACGCTGTTATGAGCGGTGTCAAAGTGCGGTACGTTGATTTTTCACTATTTTCCTGAAAGACATAACATACATGTGATGAAAATACGAAAGAATAATGGAAACTTTAATAAAACATTCTGTAAGCATTTATGATTTTTCTAAAACTCCCGGCTATGATATAATTCTTTCAAACTCCTGGTTTCTGGGACCAAAGAGAACTCTGAGATAATCGCGAAACCCAAAGTTGCAATAGGGAAAAAATACCATAAACATTTTATAAACTACAAAAATAAAAAGCAACATACGGGGTATGTTTTTTTAAAAAATTTGAATTAGATTTTAAAGACAAAAGTCAAACAATAACGTATTCTGAGGTACTAATCTCCAATTTGCTGACACCGAAAAATTGTTTATATAAATGCTTTTAATGAAAACAATTAAGGGAAAACGTAATTTATATATCGTCTTTGAAATCAATCTTTAATGATTTTATTACACTTTTAGAACTTGAGAAATATTTTTGATAATCATGAGTTTAATATTTTGAAAATCAGACATTTTAAATGTAATTTCTTTCGAATGCTTCCACTCAAAATCACCAGAATTAAAAAAATCATGTTAAGCCTGGTCCCTTTTTGGACTCAGGACGTGTTAGCGCATTTTCATATTATGTATCAGTACTTATGTTAGATATCAGCATTATGTAGTTATCAGTAATTGTGTTTAGATTTTAGACATATTTTTATGAATTTTTAGGAACTCTTGTGTGTTGGTGGTGGTAGGAACTCTTGTGTGTTGGCGGTGGTAGGAACTCTTGTGTGTTGGTGGTGGTAGGAACTCTTGTGTGTTGGCGGTGGCAGGAACTCTTGTGTGTTGGTGGTGGTAGGAATTCTTGTGTGTTGGAGGTGGTAGGAACTCTTGTGATATACATCATGGGTCTAGGACTTTCATACTTCCAGGAGCTCTACTGCCACTACAAGAGGTCGGATCGAGTAACTGAGTGTTGATGCACACATGGCAGGTCAGGACATACAAAAAACATATATACATCATGGGTCTAGGACTTATGGATGCTGAGATCTAGGGTGATGACAGACGGACGGACGGACAGACGGACAAAACGGATACAACAGCGCATTTCGACTTCTCGAAAATGCGCTAAAAATTATTAGCCTTACCGGTATTGCTTGAAAACCCGCCGAATGCATATAGGAGCCTACATTGCCCATTCCATAAACGTAGCAGGCAAACGTGTGCTTGTTACTAGAGATAAGAGTGTGGTCCCCTTCAAACATCTCGATACTGCCCACAACGTAGTCGGCAGCCCCGAAAACATGTGTCCAATTGACACTGCAGTGAAATGAAAGAGAAACATTCAACATATAAAACATATATCAAGTTTTTTCCCCCTGGATTTGTCAATTGATTTTATTGGTATGTACGAAATTTCATAAAATAACCGAGTAAGAAAGCATTAAAAATATTCTAAACGTGTTTAATTCTCCACCTCTTCATGCCTAGCTTAGGGGTTTCCGGGCGTGTGACTCTCAGGCTAGTAACTCCCAAGCTAATGACGCCTAATCTATTGATGCTCAGACCAGTTTACTCTTGGTCTAGTGACGCCTGGTTAGTGTCGCGACAGCTATCATCAACGAACAATTGCGTTATTCAGATCACAAAACATGGCTCGGCACTAACATAAATGCGTACTTCAGTATTGTGAAGTAAAAAGTGAAGTATTTTACTTACCCCAACGAAGATCATGACAAAAGTCGCTGAGATGTACGCAAAAAAATGGCAATACTTCGAGGTAGCCGGTAGGTGACTTGACATAGAAGTGTCAGTTCTACTTACGTGCTTGGTAAAGGTTGGTTATCGAGAACCAGATGGACTGTGTCTGTCACCTTCGCAACAATCATAATGAAGTTTGTCGTGGCTACGTCGGGGGCACTAGAAGAAAAAACATTAAAAACAAAAAAGCAATAGATATAATCAAGAGAAATGATTGGTTTCTCGGAATGTTAACAATCTCATTCGAGGAATCAAATGGTTTTTTCTCTTCTTTTTCTCCCCGAAAACACTTGAATTGGACTAAATGTTGGAGAATACCAATAACAAAAAAATGTCTTCAAAAAGTATCTTTTAATCTACTAATTCTCGAAATTTAAGTTACAGAAAATTAAAAGCGGTTTAAATTAAATTGTAAGAATTTATGAATGAACTAACGTTTTAAAAAAATTAATTAATTAAATAAAAAAAAAAAATAAAAAAAAGGCAGAGGTATTTTCAATTTTGACGGCCTCAATACTCTCTGATTTTAATTTCTCCTAAGCGACCTTGGTTCAAAAGTCGCTGAGAGTTGGCGATTAATAGTGGGACGCGGTGGTCGAGAGGTAGCGCGCTCGACTGTCGTACCGATGGTCAAGAGTTCAAATCCAAGCAAAGGCGAGGATTACCCGGGGCCTGAGGAGTCCCCGAGTCACCCAGCTCCGAATGGGTACCTAAATAATTGTGTGATCCTACGACTACGACTGGTAAACAATTCATTATATATTGTAAATATTTCGTTGAGTCTCTGGGTTGATATACAAAACTCTTCTTAGAAGTTTTTAACTGGGCCATTCTTAATCATGCGTGCAATTCTAGACAATACCCAGACGCGATCAAACGATGTAAATGGGCTCTCAAAGAGTAACCTACCTCCAGATATATCATGATTAACCACATGTCCATGTCGATCTGAAAATCTTTGTGAACATAGAAGGCAACATTCACAAGGTATAGATCCACTGATTTATAGGGACATGGTGGTTTTCTACCTAGTTTAAGTTTCTACGTGCTATTATAATAGTGTCCCCTTAAACACCAATGCCATTGTTATGATGGAAATAAATGGAAGTAAAATCCTAGTTTTAGTCAGAATTTGCGAAGGATCGGTTATGTAAATTCAGATTCATTATATTGCTTTTAAGATTTAGAAATGTCAACAGTTTTTACAAATGTATTAATTTTTAAACCAATTTTAAAAAGATAAAAATTATCCGATTATCTCACTGTTAATTTATATTATATATATCTATTAAAAAACGAAGCGACCCAAAAGAGCACTGCGCATTAAACTCAATGAACTTAATCTTCGTCACACGGACGCCAAGATTTTTATTTTGTCTGTTTCTGAGCAGTTAAGGGGACAATACAATTGTGACGAAAACGTATACCCACGTGAATATATTTTTTTGTTAAAACCCAGACGTGATCAAACGATGTAAATGGGCTCTCAAAGAGTGACCTACCTCCAAATATATCTATAATGAAAGAGCTGGGTCGCAATCACGAGACAAAGGTTCGGATCGGCGTCCATCGGCTCGTCCAGTTCTGCCGGACACGTAGACTTCTGGAAGTACAGCACGCACAAGCTCCTGTCGCCTCTGACGACATAGTTTCCAAAATAGTATGGAGCCTGTTGTATTTTGGGCGAAATTGAAAAGGCTTTGTCTTTAACACAATCCAATATTTAGCTGAAAATCTTTTAGACAGTTGTATTCATTTTGTTCCTACGACTGCACTAAAATAAAAGGTTAACGGTCTTTATCTCTCCAAAGCAATGGAATCATCTGCCATTACACATCTGTTATATTACTAGTACTCAGGCATTCAAAAATCTACTAAAAATGATCCCCTTGAATGACAATCGGACCTTTCTGTCGCTTGAAACTAATTGTGGGATGCAAAATTTTCGCACAATATTTCGTCAAGGGTGATAAGCCAAGCTTTATGTTAGTTTACCGCGCTATATAAACTCGAGTATTATTAATTATTGCAGCTAGTGCTGTCTTACGACTACTCGATTTTGTTGTTCGTTGAGTACGCTACGTGTACATCAATGTGATGTGTTAAAAAATATGTAGTTTAAATTATATCATAAATTCAGTTTTTTAATTATTATTGTTATAACTCCTACTTTCCGATGTTTTTGTTTGTTCTTTTCTTCAATGTCATCATCTCTACACTATTTTGAAAAAAATCTGAAATTAAATATGTGTAGTGACTATGGTCGTTAGATGCATAGGGCGTAAGTCAACCGCTAGCTTTATTGGCATTATTATCGTTAAATCTAAGCCGTCATTTATAACCAGTCACCAATACCACAAGCAATTAATTACCGTGTATTTTGCTAGCTTCGTATATTTTTTCTATACCTGTGTATAATGCCATTAAAAAAAAAACACGCAAGTATCATTAGCGTCTACCATTTTGTTCTTCTTACCAATATCACTCGTTCTTTTCCAGTAGAGAGGGAGAAGTTATCAAACGAATTTATGACTAAGACTTTGGTGTTGGCTTCAGACGACAACACGATCAACTCTGCAGGTTCCGTTCGTCCGACGATATTGGGAAACATGAACGTCTTTCTGTATAAACTGGTCGGTGTCAACATTTCTGCGGAGTACAAGTATAAGACATAAAAATTGTGTTTGTGTGTGGGCGGGGCGCGGGGGTGGGTGGATATTCAGATGAATTACTAACAGTTTTTCCAAACTACATGTGGCGTTGGGTAATATTTTCACTACTCCCCATCATTAACTGTTGACATATATTAATGCTTTGTTTGTATAATTTAGGGTAATTGTAAAAAATACTTGCTCATTTTTAAAAAAAAAAGACTTTAAAAAATATATTACAAATATTTTTTTAAAAAAATTCAATTCTGTTAGGGAGCAATAAAAATAAGAAAAAATTGTATTTTAAATATATATTATCTTTTTAAAGATTAATTTCTGCGAAAGTTACATGGCAAAAACATGTTTTACCTAATGTTTTTTTTTAAATGAAAATATTTATATATTAAAAACACTTAATTCAAAAAATGTATGTGAAAAAATGCATTCATCAATAAATCTGTTTTCTTAAATATTGTAGCCTCTACATTTTTTTTTCTTTTTTGTTTTGGATGAGGTATTTTTTCCCCCCATTTTTGTCCGTAGATTTTTCATTTTTATTTGATTATTTTCCTACAACGAACAATTCCCCCCCCCCCCTAAAAAAAGGACACCACATCATGTTTCCACTCGACGTCTTTTAATAAAATAATTACATCGTTTCATTAACTGAGTAGAACAAGGGAATATGAATCATAGGATAAAGAAGCCACGTAATAGCAACACATATTTGATGCGGAACAAAAAGATGATTATCCTTTTATAAGGTAATTCATTCAATAATTATATGATAAAGATTTTAATATACATTATATACATATAATTATTTTTGAATTGGCATTAAATATAAATTTAAAATGAAAATAAAACGGACAAAAGCAGTCGGTGAAAAAAACGTTTAACCTAACGGCCAAAGAAAAAATCCAAACCAACCAATCAGAATGAGAAACTCAGGTCAGCCCTTTAGAACATGTCATTACCTACCAGCTGACATGTCACGTGATATGTTTTTTATTGTACAAATTCCTCTATTGGAAGTTAAACAACTTCCGGATATAACACCTATTGGGCTTTCCGCGGCAACTTCCGTACCTGATTATAAGTAAAAGAGTTATATCATTGTTCATTTTATTATACATCTAAACGGGTGGTGAATATTGTAATCCTGAAAATACCCCACTGCAATTGTATATACTTAAACCTCTGAAACGTTGATATTTCTTCTGTAAAATGGGTAGATAAATTATATTGAAATGAAAGTTTTAGCATAAATACATTTTTAACTAGATTATACTGTATTGAGATTTTATTAGTTTTTACAGCGGCATTTATTTTTATTATGAAAAGAAATCTAAACCTTGAACCACTTCTGCGTGTATATAAATAAATATTATAAAACTCTTTTAAGAGCAAAAGTGTTTTATAATATTTATGTATATATATATATATTCATACGAGTTAAAATTTTCAAATATAAACGTAGGAGTATAAATATCTATCTGTTACAGATGCTCCTTCTATACAGATGATTATATCATAATGAATAGTGTAATTTTACCCCTTATCCTGAACATCAGAAATTTTATGTAATGTCACAAAATGTAAAATATTTTTTTTTAAAAATTTGTTGAGGTTTGTTTAAATCAACGTGTCTATAAGGGAATAAAAATTATATATTTTTAAAAAAGCTATATATGTATGCCCGGTAGTTATTTGATGTTGAAGTCAGCTTTAACTCAATGAGTAGGGAAGGAAACTAATACTAAATACAGGAAGGTTAGTAACAGGCGAGGCGTGACTACGGTTGGTGTCACCCGGCAGTAGCTCATGGTGTCAATCCTTACGACTTACCCCAAATAAATCCTCAGAGTTTCCAGTACCAAGTAATGGGAACATTCAGAGTTTTATAGTTTTGTGTCATCGCGTATGATGGTGTCCCCCGGGCAGGCCCACCCCGTCACACCCCCTAGTGGTGCCACTGAGCATAGTAGGAAGTCTGGGAAATTCCATAAAATTCTCCTAATCCCCAAAATGACTGGTGTTTAGTTTAATCAAAATCAAATTGGAAGTGATTTTTGAATATAT
This sequence comes from Radix auricularia, assembly GCA_002072015.1. Lineage (NCBI taxonomy): Eukaryota > Metazoa > Mollusca > Gastropoda > Lymnaeidae > Radix > Radix auricularia. Next base: position 535,096 of record MUZC01000644.1, on the reverse strand, counting down.
ATTTGTTAAATTTCTATCACTGTAATGGTGTGGTAATTTTTTAAAATCACTTCGCTTATTCTCAAATTAATGAAATAGCACAGAATTTTTTTTTTTTCAAATGAATAGAAAATTCACCAAGCCCCAACTTTTACCACCTAAAATACTTGATTCAAACGTGTAGGTGTTCGCTCATAACGTATGTAATGATGAGCCATCTTTAAAAACATGGATGTTGCACTGATCAAAGTCTGGTGGGAGGGTGGGTCTCTAAAAAATTAAAATTCTTCTAGAAAGTCTTACCTACCGTCCAAATGTCCCTTTATTTGATCGCTGTCTGCATCGTAAGAACAGTTCGATATGAGGAAAGCTTCCCATCTGTAAAAACAAAATTGCTGTGTGTTTTTATATTTTACGCATAATCCTGCAAACTATACTGCTTTTAGAGAAGAACAAGATGTGGTTGAGACATCAATCAGGCTTATAGATTAGTAAATGAATAATATGTAGCCGGGAAATGAGTTAACTTTGACAAAACGTAACAACGAACATTTCGGCAAAAGGCCTTTCAACGAACAGGTTGTACACAAATAAAACGAATTTAAAAATTAAAACTTAGCTCCGTTAAAATAAAAAAAGTGATCATTCACTTTTTGGCTTTCACCGAGCTAAGTTTCTATTTTTTTTTTTCGTTTTATTCATTTTATTTGTGTACACTTTGTTCGTTGAGGAAGGCTCTTTGCCGAAATGTTCGTTGTCTTGTTACGTTCTGTAAGGCTCACTCATACCCCGTTTACATATTATTCATCCGCTTTTAGAGATGCATATTTTAAAACAGATCATTAATAATTTAATTATGTGTGTTATGAATTTCAATCAGAATGTAGCTTGGAAAAAAAATGGCTAAATTGTTATTGTCGATGGACATTAGCATTTATAATTTAAGACGCTCAAAACTTTTATTTCCTAAAATAAATATAAATATAAATAACCTGTTGATGGAAACCATCATAACTTCGTTATATGCATAAGTGACGTTTTCATAGACGAAAGTCACTGAATCCGGGCCACCAAAGTCTGTGAAAAATACGGTGATTTTATTTCCATCCCTTTCAGATATCACTTGCACAAATGGAAGAGTCCTGTTGAAACAAAGAATGTCAATAAAATCACACAAACGTATAGAAATAACATTTTTGGTGTTTGTTTTTGATATACATGAGTAGGAATTTCAGCATATATTTAAAAAAAAAAAGACAAATACCTTGTTAATGCAGATACTTGTAGAAACGAGTATATAAACTTTCAAACGATGTTTTAAAAAATTAATGAAGGATATTTTAATTATAAAAGTTACATATATTTATTTTATGATGCTTTTATACTCTCTATATTTTCTATTTGTTTAGGACATACACACCAAACACGAACATTTCTTCTTTAATATAGACAATGCATGTGCCTAAAGAGATAGTTCTCTCGTCTCATTGGCTTTGGTCTGTAACTATTAGAATAAATACTCGTATGTCTCATTAATTTAATTTTTTTTTAAATTACTGGCCACGTATGTTAAAACGTGCACATTAAGGCAATGCTCCTTTCAAAATTTTGTTGGTCTATTAGTTAAAATTTTTTTTTACGATGTACATCATTATTTTACAGAAATACTTATTGAATTAAATAATAATGTACTTATTAATTATTATTATTATTATTTTGGTGGGGAGTGGGGGTGGGGGGATAGAGTTATGAATTCCTAAAAAAACACTTATTATATTATCATAAAAATTCCATGTGCGTTAAGTCTAAGCTGCTGCGTGGCGCCTTGTGGATACGTGAGCGGCCGAATAGCCACACAGCCTAGAAGGAACATTGCCTATAGGCTTCTTTGCTTAGGACAGATGACCAACGTACAGTCCTGTAATCACGAAGTAGCGTGTCCCCCAGGCCTCCACAGGCACGGCCTGGTACGAGGCAAGTCCACCAGCGCTGTTCTGCATGACCACGGTCAGTCCAAATGCGTCTTCCCCTTGAAATCGAAATGTCCACGTAGGGCCGACGTCTATCACGGGGCTGAAAAAGAGATGAAAAATGAATTTGGCGCTTTTAAAAAAATTTTCTAATGATTTGCCAGTCTTCAAATGTGTTGTTGGGGGAACACGATCGGCTTAAATATTTTTTTTTGTACATAATTCAATTATTCATAAATAAATTTAACGTTTACAATAATAATTATATATATAAATACATTTAAAAATAAAATAAATGATTAATTTATTAAATCAATCAATGCATTAAAGTTTCTTGAAATTATAAGGATTTGGTATTTTAACTCCATGATTTCATTAACACAATGGATAACAGTGAATGTAAAACACGTTTTTAGTACCAGAATACGGTGTCAGGTATGTTTTAAAAATATACAGTTCCAGGATGTAAGCAAAATTTGTGTAAACAAATAAATCAGGTGTTATAAACCAGACGAGTGCTAGGGATATTTGAGCAACATATTAATTTTGAATCCTATCATACACAAAATTTGAGATCCTCTGTAAACGGCGAGATAGTAGAAGCCTTACATTTGTGGAAGTATGGGAAACTGAAATCCCCATCATCTCCACCACTCCTTTTGAAATAAACATTCTAATTTATAAATATTCTGATTCGATGTCATGTCCAAATTTCAAGATCTTTAGAATGTAACGCGGGGAAAAAAATGCAGATAAAAAAATTAAGTGTCACTCAAAGCCATTTAATTTTATAGCTTTAGATTATATTATTCCAAAATAAAATTTATCTATGGATATATTATCCCCAGAACCCGAGGCCGCATTCCTATCTGATGAGCTGGCGTGTTTTATGGTGCATGTTACAGTTTAGTGAACTCACACAAATAAGTTGTCTAGTGTATACTTTGTTACGATTCCAGAACGCAAAAAGAACCGCACTGTCAAGTTTTGCATGTGGCGTGGAACCGAAAACGAGACCTGTTGAGAATGAATCAGTTGACAATATTTTCACGTGAAAGAAAAATAAGTAATATATTCTGTAATATTTGTCCGGGCTGCTTAAAAAAAATTTATTTAAATAAAGACTGCAGTTCGTTCAGAACAAGTCAACTATTTTATTGATGAAAATTAAGTGGACAGGTAAAATAAGCTATCATTGTTTATTTCCCTTTGAACATGATGTAACATTTACTTTACACGCGGCATGTTCCTTTCATCTGAATTGCATGAATTATCATTTCTCAGGGAGGTCATAAGTCCTATAGCTCTAAAACAAGGCCAGCTACCATGAAGATTAGATTATTTAAGGAAGGTGATAAATTTGGAAGATGTAATACATTAATTAAACCAAGAGCACTGACAGGAAAAAATTCAAAAGATTCGCAATTGGAAAGGATTCAAAATTTAAACTTTAATCTGGCTTAGGGAAATTTCAAACATTAAAACTCGTCCCAACATTTAAATCTTGTACAGAAGAAATGATATAGTTTTTTTAAAAAAAGAATAATTTTGAAAACTGAATTAGAGTAATCAGTACCTGTCAAATTATGAAAATTGCAATTTTTTTTTAAAATCCTATTTAAGTTTGTCCGGTGAATTTATTTCAACTAAGATTCATTGAGCATATTACCAGTTTATTTTCCTTTCATGTTTTGCCAGTGTTGTACTTTGGATATTATATACAATAGAAACTAGCCCCCCCGCCCCTTCCGTAGTAATGTTCCTTGAGATGGGGAAGATTATTTCGGTAGAGCTCTACTGCATTCGAGCGCTGCCCAACACAAGGTGCAGTTTGCAAATGGTCTTTTGAGGTTCCACGTTTGTAATATCAAACTCTACAAATGTCTATGGTTAGTAACTGCTCTAAGATCCTAGGCATTGACATTACCGTAAACAGAGATTCGGCGAACGTTGCCATGTGGAACTTGATGAAAAACTTGGATGAGTCCCGAGAGATGTTTAGTCTTGGGGAGGACACCATGAATACCTTCCCCATTAGCGCTATTGAGATCAAGGGGGGGGGATAAAAGGAAAGGTTAAAACTATGACGTCTTTAAACATTTAAAAAAAAATATATTGATAATGATGTTTGTGGATTTGAAAACCTCTTCACCTTCATCATTAGAAAGTAAGAAGTGCTTAGTGTTTATAACTACGCCGTCTTAACTTGGATTTATTTTTTATTTAAAAAAAAAGAATTGCTGTAGTTTCAAAAAATAAATAAATACCTGTGTTGAAAGAGTTTTATTATATGTTAATTTTTAATAGTTTAGAAGCACAATTAGCTGTTTTTTTATATTGGTTTTGTTTTCTTTAGGACCTGTGGTCTTATATATAACAAATTGAACTGTTGTCTTGTCCATAACACAGGTCTGGTTGACATTAATAGCTAAGGTATAAGACTTGAGCTTCCTTTGAAAATCTGACTGATGATATAAAAATAAAGATATTAAAGAATCTCTGAAGATTTCGCTGTTAGTAGGCCTAATAATCATTACAGAGCTACGGTTTCCTGATATAAAAAAAAATCGATTTTATCTTTAATTGACTTAAGAATAAAATGAGAACAATTGATATAATATGACATCAACACGGTTTAATTATGTTGTCTTATTCTTCTAAAAAAGATGCTGCCTAGCTGCAACATTTTTTTAATAGCAGATGAATATAAGGATAAATATTTTTTATACTAATTTTTTGACTTCTTGAGAGATAACATTTTTAAAAAAAAACGTTTCTAACAGTACTGACACTGACATGTGTGAATGCCATTGAAACTCTATGTGTTAAATAAGTGCAGAGTCTATTTTCTTGACATAACATTTATTTACTAAGATTTAAAGCAGTATTTTTAATGTTGTTTTATTTAATGCACTAACTATAGGCAATAGGCATAGGCTATAGCATGGGGCATGGTAACAAAGAGCTGTACTTGCCGGATACAGGCGGACAAATGGTAATTACCATACCAAGAAGCAAGTGATGGCGCATGTTTTCATGAGTCAGTAGTACTGTCGCCAACTGCAGGAAGGGCGTCTCACGCAGTAATCTAAATGAAATTTCTCGAGCAGAATTATATGACAGGCGAAAGATGAGACGCCCGATGTATTTTTGTTCCGAAGATAATTACTGAGTGATCAGTTATAACAGACACGAAATCCGAAAAATTAATACTCTTAATAAGATAAATGTTGAGAGATAACAAAGTATAAATGTTCAATTCTTATAGGTTAGTGTTCTTAAGATACATTTTTGACAGCTACAAGTTTAAATTTCATAACAGGAGTCATGTTTTCAATTTATTTAATCTCCAAGTGGTTACAAAAATATTATAAATGATAAATTTACATAATTTAATATCACTTCCTAGGGTGTACTTTTGTTTTTAATGGCGGTGCAATTTAGTGCGAAAAAAATTATTACTGCTTTAAAAATCTAAACCATTCATTCGTTCGCCATGAAACTTTAGGAGATTTTTTTAGAACTATTTCGGGACAGTAACTGGCAAAGATGTTTTTGAATGCCATGCAATAACTGTTACATTTAGTGTGTGTGTGTGTGTGTGTGTGTTTGTGTGCGTGCGTGCGCGCGTTCGTGCGATCGTGCGTGCATGCGTGCGTGCGTGTGTGTGTGTGAATTCTGCTTTTCCTGAAAAAGTATGCGTTGACAACATAAGGAGAGAAATTTAAGGCGGGAGCATTCAAATAAAAAAACAAACCTAGCATGAATTATATAAGAAATCACACATTGAAAATGATTTGTGAACTTTTATTTCAAACCATTTTTTGCACTTTTTAAAACTATTAAAATAATTTCAAAAATGATTACCACTTGACATTAAAACAATTCCATAATATAACGAAATTTATTAAAAATTATGTTGCTGTTTTGTCAAATTTTAATGTTTCTTGCGTAGCCTTGGTGTATAGTCACAACAAATAATAGCAAATTTTTTCAGTGTCTTTTTTTGACGTTGTGCAAGTTTGTGTGTGTGTAATTATATAAATTTTAATGTTTCCCAGTATATAAAGATTTATGTCATTAAATCGGTAAAAACCTTTTCTCATTTCGTAATGGCATTTTAGACAATTTTTTCAGCATTTTTATAGAAGTTTCTCTATATTGTCAACCCTCCTCCACGAAATATTAAAAAAAAACAATGAACCCCTTTTTAATTTGCCTTGAATTAACTTTGAGTAAACAAGAAAAAGTATGGGTAACGTTCAATGGTTTACCCAGACTTTATGATATATACATGATTTCGTTAAATTTGAGCAACCCGGAATTTTCCATTTAATAATTCTCCACCACAAAATGACCAGCACTCTTGAAAAAAAAAAGAAAATAATTGAATTCGGAAATGTGATTAAATTTGTCTTTTAATCAAATCTTGGAGCTTGCACGAGTTGAAAGTGTTGTTGTGAACGAGATGCGTGAAGGTACTGTGCTCTGTGCAAATAAGTGCTAGGAGCTTCCGCTGTCCGAATCATCATCATCAATCTCAATTACTCCAGTGAGCTTTGGTAGTTTTGGTGCTTGAACTGGAACCTCTTGTACTTCTACCTTATCGACTGCGACCACTGACGTCTCTTGGGTGGGAAATTTTTTCCACAGGACACTAATTATAAAAAAAGAGGACAACAACGCGTGTTTAGATAAAGGCAACACAAAATCACTGAAAAGCAATCCATAATATATTTCAAATAGGTTGCTTATTATTTTATTCACATGGGATAAAGTCATTCTTTGGATTAACTTTGAAAATGTAGCTATTAAAAAGTACAGCTGCTTTGAGTTTAATTAGTATTGTAAAGTTGCTGTACAGCTTATATTGGTGGTAAGTCGATTGTATTTATTCGGTGGTCAGACACTTCGACCCGGACGATTCGACCCCGGACGGTTCGACCCTGCCAGTTCGACGCCAGGACGTTTCGACGCCAGGCAGGTCGTTTCGACCCCGGTCGGTTCGACCCCGGACGGTTCGACCCCGGTCAATTCGACCCCGGACAGTTCGACCCCAGGACGTTTCGACCCTAGGGTGTTTCGACCTCGGACGATTCGACCCCTTTCTTTTTAAGGCGTGAAATGTTTGGGTTTTTTAAAATCCATTTTTAATCCTTTTTTAAATTAAAAAATAATTAGTTTAAGTTTAATATTATCTCTTTAAAAATAAAAACAATATGAAATAGTTATTTTTAACGTTTATTTAATGATAGTATGATTGAACAAATAATAAAGTTTTATATTAATATCTCTTAAAAATTAAAAATAGAATGAGATGTTATTTTTAAATAGTAATATAAAATAGTACAATATATAAAATAAAATAGTCTAATTTATATTAATAGCTCTTA
>MUZC01000644.1:509113-527118 GCA_002072015.1 Radix auricularia | reverse complement strand
TAACATCTCATTCTATTTTTAATTTTTAAGACATATTAATATAAAACTATATTATTTGTTCAATCATAACATCATTTTAAAAAACCGTTAAAAATAACTATTTCCTACTGTTTTTACTTTTAAAGAGATAATATTAAACTTATACTATTTATTTTTAATTAAAAAAGAATTAAAAATGAATTTTTAAAAACCAAAACATTTCACGCCTTAAAGAGAAAGGGGTCGAATCGTCCGGGGTCGAAACACCCTAGGGTCAAAACGTCCTGGGGTCGAACTGTCCGGGGTCAAATCGTCCGGGGTCGAAACGTCCTGGCGTCGAAACGTCCTGGAGTCGAACTGGCAGGGTCGAATCGTCCGGGATCGAATCGTCCGGGGTCGAAGTGTCCGTAATTCATTTATTCGATGAGTGCTTCAAACACGTCTTACATTTTCATCACAGCATGAAATGACTAAATTAATTGTAGAGAATATAAAAAAAATGTCCTCGTATTAAAAGCATTGTTTAAAAATGAATCTTCAACGTGGAAAAAGGTGTTTATATATTCATGGTATAAATAAAAAAAAGATTCCACCCCGCTTTAAACTAAACAACTATTGCATATATTTCCATGATATGGTTCAATGTTCAATAAATAACTAAAGTGAGCATTGTTAAGACTGATCTTTTTACTCTAAGCTCAATTTCGGTAAACGACATACACCAAGTAATGCTGTCTTTAGAGAAATGACACTGGGCTTCACTGAATTAAAAAAAAACAACACTCAAAGTATTAGAAAGATTAAAAATGAACGATTATATTGCTCTTGATTTTATCAATAATTTGAATTTATGAATTAACTTAGATTTATTGAGCCTGAATTAGCCGATATCCTTGGGCACAGAACAAAAAGCTGCTAATTTTTTTTTTAATTTGTCAGTATTTTAGTCAGTCGGAATCACGTTTTGTTTATCCTCTTGACAATAGAGAAATGGCGTCCTTAAGCTCTCCAACTTGTTTTACACCTTATTGCAATGACCCACATTTGCCTCTGCCACGGAATATGACGTCAATACTAAAGTGACAGGAATCTGCAAAAACTTCCTATTAGACAGTTGATCTCTTCTTTTATTTAAGTACTGGGTTGTTCTGATAGGATGGGGGCTACGGTGCCAACTTTTTTTCAAAGGCCCCAACTTAACTTAGTTGAATTTTATTGCATGCGTTCGAATCAGTGTGTCCGACCAACAAAAATTGGTATGTGAATAAGTTCAATAAAAAGAATGAATAATTAAATTTTAGTTCCAATGTGAGTTTGATGTATTTTAATTAATTTTTCTCTATGTAAAACATTTCGAGTAAAGAAACGATCATCGTTGAGTAGATGTCCTCTCGTGCGTTTCAAACGTCAGCTAAACCATTAACGGTTCTTTTTACATGATACCCTTTTCCAAAATTAAAATATACGCTCAAACAATGACGTCATATAATATATTTCCGTGAGAAACACCACACGCTTTGTTAATCTCGAAACGAAAATTATTATGATTTTACGTCTATATTTTCAATATTAAAAAAACGAAGTGGTTATCCGCAGAATTCTGGGGATAACGCTAAACGTTATTCGCAGAACTCTAAATGAATCTTCTGAGTCGTGAGATAGAAATCTCGGTCACATGACCGCTATTCAGACCCGCTAGACTTAGTAAACTATAATTTTATATAATTGACTTTATAAATTTTAAAAGACCATTGGCGTTCGAGTCTTCCTGGTCTCATTGTTAAGAAAAATAGCTGGTAGTTATGATTGAGGTTCGATTCTCGGTTGCCGAATCTTTTCTTTTGTTTTTGTTGTTGTTTGTTTTGTTTTCTTTGTTTTTTTGTTTGTTATATTAATTAATTTTAAATATTTTGTTCATGATTTAGGTTTAGGGATAGGTTTTAGGGTGTGGGTTAAGTTTTTTAGGTTTAGTGATAGGTTTTAGGATGTGTGTTAGGTTTAGTGATAGGTTTCAGGGTGTAGATTAGGTTTAGTGATAGGTTTTAGGGTGTGGGTTAAGTTTTTTAGGTTTAGTGATAGGTTTTAGGGTGTGGGTTAGGTTTAGTGATAGGTTTTAGGGTGTGGGTTAATTTTTTTAGGTTTAGTGATAGGTTTTAGGGTGTGGGTTAGGTTTAGTGATAGGTTTTAGGGTGTAGATTAGGTTTAGTGATAGGTTTTAGGGTGTAGATTAGGTTTAGTGATAGGTTTTAGTTGGGTTTAGTGATAGGTTTTAGGGTGTAGATTAGGTTTAGCGATGAAATTAACAACATTTTAACTAGGGCTGCGGAAATTACCGATTAATTTCTCGATTAATCGGTAAAAAAATTTATCGATTAAAATTATTTTAATCGATAAAATAGTGAATAAATTGAAGAGGTTGTTTTAGATAGTTGTTTCGATTTATTAATAAATTTTAAATAATTAATAATAGTTTGCATTTTTTACTTAAAAACCTCTCAATTAAGAAAACAGATTTTCAAAGTGTAACCTTTAACTTTAAAATAAGCTCTTAAATTTAAATTTAAAAATGTTAATTGCCTGTTTTTGTTAGTTCCCTTGAAATTTTCACCTTAAGTTAAGGAGGTCGCGTTCATACATCTTATTTGTAACTTAATCAAAATTATCGATTAATTAATCGGTAATTTATCAAAAGTTAACGATTAAATTTTAATTAATCGATAACAGCCCTAATTTTAACAAAATGGCAGCAATCGACATGAAAAACAATAAGGCTGGCACTGAGACTTAAGAATATTTCACTGAATTCTCTCTTCTACATCGAACTATTAATAGAATTCTGGGGATAACGCTCAAAGTTATCCGCAGAATTCTGGGGATAACGCCTCCCTTAAAAAAATATGCTGATTATGTCCCTTGCATTAGAGAGTGATGTCCTTTAGCACCACACTGTGACCTGGGCTTTTATAAAGATTTTCGCGAATTGCTAAGAAATCCACGATATTGTTGCTAGCTTAAGAGTTAATATAAGCGCAAAATCTTAAATTCCACGAGACAATGGTTAATGCCCTCTAGTTCTTTCAATAAGATTCAAACATAAAATAATAATATTAATAATAATGATAAATGATTAGCATACGTTTGGGTGAAAGGCTATGGGTAGACATACAAAATAAATAGAGAAATATTTTAAAAGATAAGTCAGTATAGTTTCATAACAACATTTCGTCTTCTTAAAAATCAATTTTTAAACTAAGATACACATGTATAATAGTACAACCTAGTTATTATTAAGATGCAGCCGGGTACGAAAATCATGAATACGCGGTACTTTATTTTCATTACTATTCATTGCGGCTTACTGAAAAATATTTTGCATCGCAGAGATGTGGATAAAAAACATATGTACCAGCACTTACACTATGCCGGGCAGCAGGACAGCGCAGAAGATGATGGCATAGAGAATATACACAACTGGGCTGTAGCCTATAATCTCTGTAAGATACAATAATGCAGATCTACATATGTGACGCATATGTGATATTGCTAGTTAAAAAACTAACGTGTCTAATTATTTGGTTATGTCGCATATCTATAAGTGTGATAGGTCAACAAAAGTTAAAATTGGGACACATTATTTAAACTCTAAATACCATATCCTTTCAAACGCTACTAATTTATAGCATTCACACACACTTACTTTTCTAAGCGTAAAGTGTCATATGAACGTATTGTATTCATAACGTAGTGTGAAACATATTCTCAGAACACGTATGGCCAAAGCCACGTATTGTCTAAAGCACGTGTTGTAGCGTGCGCGTAACAACCCTTGCACGCATTGTAACATTCACATATTGCTATACACACGTATTGTCGCACACACGCATTGTCATAAGCATATGTCTTAGCACGGGCATATTATCATTTTCACGCAATGTAGCGCACACATATTTTATATACATTTATTTTCACGTTCCCGTCTTGACATTGCACTTATAAAAGCATGCACACATTGTTTTACATATATGATTTACATATGCGTGATTTGTCCTAAACATATATTGTTACATAAATATATTGTAACCTTTTACACACACATGTCACATACATATATTGCAAATTGTAACATACACGCATTGTCTAATGGATGTAATGTAACATACACATGTTGGAGGATATCAGCCTTTAAAAAATATTTTATTTTAAAATAAAAAAAAAAACACCAAAAACAACAACAAGAAAACTGTCTATATTAGACAACTAAATCTCATCTTACCAAGAAAACTGTCTATATAAGACAACTAAATCTCATCTTACCAAGAAAAATGTCTATATTTGACAACTAAATCTCATCTTACCAAGAAAACTGTCTATATTTGACAACTAAGCCTCATTTTACCAATCTGATCCTCCTCGTCCACTTGGCCATCACAATCTCTATCAATCATGTCACCATAAAGGATTGGGTTCCCTCGAGGGTTGCAGTCCTGTGGTAATTGTTTTTTAAGACATTTAAACTTTGGGCCTAACGCTCGTTTGAATGCGGGATTTTGCGGAGATGTTATAACCATTTATACAGCCATGGGACGGGGAAAACATTTTCTATGGAAGGCCACATTGAAATCTATATTGCTATAGGGGGAGGTGGCACATATATTTCGTCAACTCGAATAACACCCATGCCTTAAACCACACACCTAATCTTTGTATATTATAATTTTAATGTATTTTTTCGAAGATATATTTTCACCAAGATCTAAGTTTGTTCACTAGTCACACTACAAAAGTAAGCTTCAACACACGCGTAAATCTAATTACCTGAAATCCTGCAGAGTACATGTAGGCGCTCTTTTTACCCATGCCGTACACGTAGCAGGCAAACCTAAATCCTTTGGTGGAGACAAGCATGTGATCCCCAATCGACACCGGCAAGTTGCCCACAGTGTAGTTGATGGCGTAAAATACGCCTACCCACTGGGTGCTGAAGAAAGATATTAGAATTGTTTCGGAAGAATACAAAAAGCTATAGTGGTGTTTGCTTGTCCAAACATGTGGATTTCGTCCAACTTAGAAGAGTTCTCTAAGGGCTCATAAATCTATCTGAACAAAATGAAATCCCATTTTTCGATTAAACCTGTAACCAGACCTGATTCATGAGTTATTGGCCTTAGAAAGGGTTGAAATATATTTGGCATAACCATAATGTACACTGGGCGCAATGTACGCAGCTGACGTAATAAAAGAAAAATAAATAGCAATACAAAAGACGACAGTTCTGCCAAATATCACACGGCATTGATTTTGAATCTATCACGACAGAAAACAAAACTCTCTATTCCTCATGGCCGTCTTGTATTGTACAAGGTAAATTATTAAACTTTATTTAAATTAATCCCCAAATTAAATAGTGGTTGCAAAATATTGAATTTTTATTTCCAATAAGAACTGTGAGTTATGTTTGCTTTTTAAAAATTAATTTTGGTAGTAAAAATTATTTTTATTTTTCACTCTATTTTTTAAAATATATATTTAGTAGTTTTTCTACTTTTTTCTTTGGATTTTCTTCTATCCTGTTTGCCGCTAGCAAAACATTTCTCAAGCTTTTTGAATATAAAGTATATTTATTCTTATGTTCAAGTTATAATTATATAATCAGGTGTGACCGATGTCAATTATATTAGAAAATAATCTCAGCATCCAAGTCTATTCGTTGGCTAGCACTCACGAGTTAGGTAACGGTTTGCTGTCCAGCAACAGGTGTACCTTGTCTTTCATTTTGGTTATTATCAGTAGGAAATTTTGTGTTCCTACATTGGGGGTCCTTGAGAAAGAGAAATTTTTTAAAAATCAATTAGTTTTGCGTGGACGGGCGTTAAACGGAAGTTTAAGCAGATTCTTTAAATTTTGAGTTAGCCCCACCAACGACTCCCGGATCATTGCTGATCCTACAAAGCGGTGTACTACAATTAGCGTTGTTGCTACGTTATATGTTTATAACTGAATGTAAAAATTAAATAATTATTTTATTTAATTATTTTGAATTTAATAATTTAAAGCGATTTTTTTTCTTGTTACCTATACTTTTTGTGTAAAAAAAAAGACGATAATAATTTAAGAATATTTTTTTTACAAGCATCCTTTTAAAATAAATAAAGTTTTGTTAATTTCTTTAATCGAAACAACAATCAAACTCAACTGACCCAGCAGCGTTCAAGACAATCTGCCTTTGAAAGTGTAGCCACAACTTTTTATGTTTGTCATAAAATTGTATTGTTTTAAGTAAGACATGTGCTAAAATTATACAAGCCATGACAAAATGCATTATATTTTGGGTTGCTTGAATAGATGCTACCTCCAAATATATCTGTAATGAAAAAACTCAGTCGGCAGTATGAGACAGAGGTTTGGCCCCGATTCCATTGGCTCAGATTTATCCCCCTTGCAGGTGGAGGTTTGTGTATACAGGACCAATATTCCCCTTGTGCTGCTGATGAAGTAATTTTTTATATACACGGGAATCTGAAATAGAGAAGAGATTTGCAGATCATTTTAAATTATTTCGTGCTGATAGAATAATAATGCGAAAAAACTTGAATGGTCGGTCTTTTCCAACTAGGGAATACCAAGGTTTGAGGTCATTAAACGAAATGAGAGCAAAAAGTGAACACATTTTAGGCAGGAATTATATTTTTTCACTTCTTTTTTTTTTTATAAAGATGTAATTTTAATTTTTTTAAAATTTTATTTTATTGATAAAGATATCTTCTTCAATTAAAAAAATATATATTTATATTAAACAGTGAACAATAAATTACGCGAAACGTCAAAGAAAATTAAAAGGATTTCAAATGAAGAGATTTTTTTAGTCTCATGTAATGTATCGTAACTAATTTATAGCCAACATTTTAACTTTTCCCAGTGAAAGTAAAAATGGTTTAAATTACCATCTGGTATTTAAACAATATGGAGACTTTTGAAGAAAAAAAATTGCCTAGTACAGTCTTAATTTAAGGATTTTGCGTGTAATGCACAGCATATTACCGAGGATACTGATAAATATCCAAAGGAGCGGTGGTCGGTGGAGAGCTCATTGAAGATGCTAACGTTGGCGTCTTCTTTCGACACAATGTAAGTCAGTGTCCCTGGTTCGACTCTACCAGGAATGTTCGGGAACAAGAACGCCCTCCTTGCCATCTGCATGGGGAACATCATCTCTGTAAGCGAAGGACAAGAGTCTAGGCTTTAGACCCAAATCTGTGTTTAGTTTCTTGTTGGTGGACATGCCACTTACACATTTAAATAAACTAAGAGCTTTATGTTTATGTTTCTTTTCTGAACACATCGAGTGTGTTTTAATGTCTTGTTATATATTATCCCAGGCAAAAATCTGTATTAACACATTTTAAATTAGTTTATGATTTTTAAAAATTCTACTTTGCTTGTGGTTTTGATAAATTATATTATTGAAATTTAAACCAAAGAACATTCTATATATATATATAATTCTCATAATGGTCAAACCATGCCGGACACCAATAAAGTAGCAAGCTGTCTGACCCTACCGATCAATCAGATTGCAAGAAAAGTTAGTGCACAGCGTGGGGGGGGGGTCCTCGAGACCAACAATTCGCTGAATTGAGGCCATTTACTAATTTTTTTCAGAACAACAAAATAGCATTTATTTTGAAGTCTAGATGTTATTGCATTCGCCTAACACGCGGAGGTCGCAGGTTCAATCCCCAGCTAAGAAATTACTTTTTTTAATTTCTAAAAATGTTTGTGTTTGTGCCCGTTCATTTGCCACTTTGTTTTCGATCATGACTTCGCAAAACTATAACAAGCACAAAACGAGTGGAAGTAAGCTTGACAAATGACCTATGTCATGTTATGCCAATTAGTTTATAGTTGGCAAGACAGGGTGGTGCAGGGTGGGGCGTGGCAAGTGGCTAACCACAGTGCACATGTTTCCAGATCAACAATGTGTTCCAGTTATCCCCGCATCCGAGGTTCTTTCGCAATGTTCTGATTTCATGTGATTTAGTTTGTGTCTGCTCACCCACCCACCCACACTTTCATTTCACTATCTGTGAGCAAATCTGTGGCGTATGCTACGCCACAGGCATCTAGTTAATCATAGAACAATATCAAATCATTGAAACAATGATAATTGGATAAAGACGTTTTCAATTGATGGGTTGGAAGTGATGTAACAAAAACAAATTTTTAAAATTAAGAAAAAAACTACAGTGGTACCTCAGTATACGTCTGTTTTGTAATACGTACCAATCGGTAAACGTACTGTTTGGACGTGAGACATTTTGCTTGGTATACGACTTTGTTTTGGGAACGTGTTTAAATAAAAATGTGCACATCGCGCGTGCGTATTTTGAAGAAATCACAGCACAGGGCACGATCCTCTTGTGTATTAGTACGCCATTTCTACAGTGAGCGACTCATGCGATAACTGTATGCTATCACGTGATTTTGTGTTTTTATTGTAAATAGGATTAAATATACTTACCTTGAATTCAAAGAAAGTTAATGAAAGGCGCTAAGCAACGGGAAAAAAAAACACGGTTTAAGTCACTATGGACGTGAAAAAAAGTTTTGTTAATACGGTTGAAATCGGTATGCGTGTCTGGTACGTGGTTGCAGCATACCCAATGCAGAGGACTACAATTTGTATGATATTGATAAACAAATACGCTATTACATAGGCTTATGATGCCAAGGGGGTCAAATTGATTACAAAACAAAGATCAGGACCATAAGAGCATGTCGAAAAATCGGTTGAAATCTTTTCCTTCAATCATGTTATTATTAAGTAACTAGATTGTGCCAGGCGCCGTGGCGCCTGCGGCGCCCCCTTTTTTTGGGCGCCTACGGCGCCAACCTTTTTTTTAAAGACCAACTAACTTGTCCTTTTTTGATAAATACGAATTATTAAACTTTATGAAATGTACGCAAAGTATTTATTTAATAATAATAATAGGGGTTGTATTTTGCGTACCGATGCACACCAAACAATGACGTCATCATATTAAATATTTTTACAGCGCTCATCAACACACGATTTTTCAACTAAACTAACTGCTGTAGACTGTCGTACATCGCTCCTCAGCGTTTCAACTAAACTAACTGCTGTAGACTGTCGTACATCGCTCCTCAGCGTTACGTTACAAACATACAGAACCACACCACTGGGTGTTTATATATATTAATGTTTTAATTAATTTGTGATACAAAGTCAGTCAATGTGTAATGTGAAAAAGGGGGGGGGTACTGATTTAAAAAAAATGTTTTCGATTAATCAGGAAAAAAAATTATCGTTGTATCCATTAATTTAATTTTTTTTAAAGCATATATAGATCCTTTTAAGTTGCGATTCATTATTTAGGGAAAACGGTTAAGTCGTGGTAAATCCTTAGCTCCTAAATTTTTGATGTCAATCAGCTATTTCATCTTCTATGTAACACATAAGGAAGAAAAACATTTTTGTTTACGTGTGCACGTCTAAATAGATTTTAAAAAAATAATACGAGGAAAAATTATGTAAGTAACAAAAAAATATAAATGAAAACATAAATTTAAAAATAAAATATATGAATTAAAAAAATATTAATCGATCAAATTTATTTTCATCAATTAAAATTTTAAAGGCTAATATGTGAATAACAAATAGGTTTTGTTTTTTCGCTGTTAAAAGATTAATCATTTTCCATTTAATTCTTACAGTAAAAATACTATTGATAAACGTCCAAGTGTCTGCATTGTATTAAGGAAGTATACCATGGTATCACTGTACTTAATTAGAAACAATTATACAGTATTGAACAAAAAATGCAAAAAAGCGTAAACCCCCTCATAAGACTAAATTCAAACTATCATTCCTTTGGTACTAGATCAAATCATTTCATTGTAAAACGTTCAAACTAACCTTTCTATTGTACAAAGTCTTAGTTAAAAGTGCAAGAGAAAAATATTCGGATTTTTTTTTTTTAAATTCCAAAGTAATGTGACTGTCAGGGGTAAGAGAATCACTTTGTGTAAATGTGTAAACACATGATTGAACGCGAGTTCACGTGAAGGATTTTATCAACTCCGATCATCTGGGATTGTGTGGTCAGAGAACATGGGAGAGGTCAGTGGAATCATCAGTTGGGGCAGTGCGTCAGTAGAGAGGAGAGTGGAGCGAGGCCAAGGACGGTAATATTTTGAGGCATAAATTCAGTTAAATCACTATGTTCTCAAAATTTTTAGCTTAGAAAAATTACGAAATTGTTTTTTTATTTTGCAAGTCCAATTAGCCGTCTTAAATTAACGAAGAATTTAAAATTAGCTGATAAGCTCAATCATTCTCAATATACCTACATTCACGTATTGACTTGTCTCTTTTATTAATTTTTTTATGAATTTGTCCTTACAAGAGATAAATTTAGATATACTATTTCTATTAATAGATTTCCGCCATATTATGAACATCCCTAGAGCATATTGTCACTTAGATTTATACTGAGCGAAAGAAGTAATGCAAGGCAACTCCTATACTCTAAAGCAGGGATCGGTAAACTAACTGTCTGAGAGAGCCATAAGCACTGTATATTTTGAAAAATAATTATGTGAGAGCAATACATTATGTTTAAACAAAAATTTTGAAGTAAATGTGTGCATTTTGTGTAATTTCAACACTAAAAATACAATAATATGTCACTGAATTCTTAATAAAAAACATTGTTAGGCTGTTGTGCAGCCATCAATAGAACCACATCTGGCTCGCGAGCTATGGTTTACCAATCCTAGAACAAGAGACTTAAATCTGATCTTACCATGGTACAGTGACACAACTGATCATTCCATGGTACAATGACCAAACTGATTATACCATTGTAAAATGACCCAACTGATTATTTAATGGTACAATTGATCATACCATGGTAAAAAGACCCAACTGATCATCAAATGCTACACTTGATCATACCATGGTACAATGACCCAACTGATCATCTCATGGTACAATTGATCATACTATGGTACAATGACCCAATTGATCATACCATGGTAAAAAGACCAAACTGATCATCCAATGGTACACTTGATCATACCATGGTACAATGACTTCAACTGATCATCTCATGGTACAATTGATCATACCATGGTACAATGACCCAATTGATCTACCATGGTAAAAAGACCCAACTGATCATCCAATGGTATACTTGATCATACCATGGTACAATGACCCAACTGATCATCTCATGGTACAATTGATCATACCATGGTACAATGACCCAACTGATCATCTCATGGTACAATTGATCATACCATGGTATAATGACTTCAACTGATCATCTCATGGTACAATTGATCATACCATGGTACAATGACCCAACTGATCATCCAATGGTACACTTGATCATACCATGGTACAATGACTTCAACTGATCATCTCATGGTACAATTGATCATACTATGGTATAATGACTTCAACTGATCATCTCATGGTACAATTGATCATACCTTGGTACAATGACCCAACTGATCATCAAATGGTACACTTGATCATACCATGGTACAATGACCCAATTGATCATACCATGGCACAAAGACACAACTGATCATCCAATGGTACAATTGATCATACCATGGTACAATGACCCAACTGATCATGACATGGTACAATTGTTCATGCCATGGTACAATGACCCAAATGATCATGAAATGGTAAAATTGATCATACCATGGTACAATGACCCAACTGATCATCACATGGTACAACTGATCATACCATGGTATAATGACCCAACTGATCATCACATGGTACAATATTGATCATACCATGGTACAATGACCCAATTGATCATACCATGGTACAAAGACCCAACTGATCATCCAATGGTACACTTGATCATACCATGTTACACTGACCCAACTGATCATCACATGGTACAATTGATCATACCATGGTACAATAACCCAATTGATCATACCATGGTACAAAAACCCAACTGATCACCCAATGGTACACTTGATCATGCCATGGTACAATGACCCAATTGATCATACCATGGCACAAAGACCCAACTGATCCTTCAATGGTACAATTGATCATACCATGGTACAATGACCCAACTGATCATGACATGGTACAATTGATCATGCCATGGTACAATGACCCAAATGATCATCCAATGTTACAATTGATCATGCCATGGTACAATGACCCACATGATCATGAAATGGTACAATTGATCATACCATGGTACAATGACCCAACTTATCATCCAATGGTACAATTGATCATGCCATGGTACAATGACCCAACTGATCATCTCATGGTACAATTGATCATACCATGGTGCAGTAACCCAACTGATCATCTCATGGTACAATTGATCATACCATGGTACAATGACCCAATTTATTATACCATGGTACAAAGACCCAAGTGATCATCCAATGGTACACTTGATCATACCATGGTACACTGACCCAACTGATCATCACATGGTACAATTGATCGTACCATGGTACAATGACCCAATTGATCATACCATGGTACAAAGACCCAACTGATCATCCATTGGTACACTTGATAATGCCATGGTACAATGACCCAATTGATCATACCATGGTACAAAGACCCAACTGATCCTCCAATGGTACAATTGATCATACCATGGTACAATGACCCAACTGATCATGGTATGGTACAATTGATCATGCCATGGTACAATGACCCAAATGATCATCCAATGGTACAATTGATCATGCCATGGTACAATGACCCAACTGATCATCTCATGGTACAATTGATCATACCATGGTACAATGACCCAACTGATCACCAATGTTTGAATTACAAAACTGAAAATCCCATTTTACAATATCCAAACTGACCGACCTAAGGTATAAATCCCAAACTAACCAGCCGTCATGTCTGACAATATGTCTTCCTTTAAACAAGTTGGCCCTAAAATCAGTGACAGGCATCCACCAGAGATAACTCCAATCGGCTTCTTTGAACTGACTGCTGTCCCTGTAAATGATCGTCATGAGAGTCAGTTTTGAAAAAAAGTGAAGTAAATAATTTATGTTCTTGCTATTCAATATTAAATGTTATTCAGCTAATGGCAAAGTGTGAATAGAAGTAAAAAGATTATGATCATGGAGTTCCTATTTAATAAATGACATTCTGATTTTAAAATTATTCATTGGGGCTGAAAATATAAATAATCATAAATGTATGAATTTTGTTGATATTATTAGTATTCTAATTTCATTTATTAAAAAAAATGATTTGAGTAATCGTTATTAGAAGATTAAAGGTACTATTTAAAATGAAAATAAATGCATTTAACTTACAGTAATTAAAGAATACTGCGCAGATTTGTAGATAGCATTTATCATTTTTAAACTGAATGTGGTTTAAACCAAATTTGATTAATTGTGATAAATTCATAATAAGACCTTCCTCACTTTCCCGCAAAAAATAAATGTTTAGCTTTTTTTTTGGTGACATGTCTGGTTGTAGTTAAATTTTTAAAGTCCTATTTCAAATGATTTCTAAGGAGATTGTGTATGTGTATTCTTTTAAAAAAAAAATTAATTAATGATTTAACATTAAGTATACAAAAATATTGACAAAATGATGTATATTTTCTGTTTAAACACAACACAATCTGCGACTTGATAAAAGAAGGCTTAAATGTATATATGAACAAATCTACTCAATGGTTGTTTTTTTTCTTATTGAAGCAAGTGGTGCTTACCAACGTGCCGGCTAGAGTAATGAACTGAGAACAAGATCGCAGACAAAAAATGTTAACATTGAATGGTGTGAAAAACTGACGAACATAAATGATGAAAATAGTGAGTGTTTTACCGTCCAAATAAGCTAAATATGACTTATTTCCAACTCCGTAAGAACAGTTTGAAATCGCAAAGCTTTCCCATCTGTAAAGAAGAGTCGGAATTATTTTTTTCTAAAATTTAAACTCAACATCTTTGTCCCAAGGATAAATAAAAAAATCAACGCGTAATTTTTTCGTTTTAAACTGCCTACCTAAGCTTCTTGAAACAATTAGTCCGCGTTGGATAAGTGAGGAGGCGTTTCTACACAAAGAATGTAAAGAATAACATACAGTTTGCAATTTTGGGTTTTTTTTTTGTTGTTTTTTTCATCTCCTGCAAACTAAAGCTATTATATTTGTTTAATACCAACGCAAACAAGAGAGACATATTGCCAATCTTTAAAACGCGTCTGTTTGAGGTTATATGAGAGTATTTCAAGAGATTAAAAGGGATGTATGTGAAATAAACGTTCTAGAGTGAATTTCTTCGTTTTTGACATAAAAGATGTTTAACAACCCGCATGTTTCGAGAGCATAGGTCAATTTAGTCTAAATCATGAAAGGATGGCAATGGGATTTACCTTTTGAGAGTAAAGTTCATTGTGTCTTCTGATTGGTATACATTGTTTTTGTACACAAATACGGCAGCCATGATACTATAATATTTTGATAAAGTAACAGAGACTGCATTGTCGTCACTGTTTGACGTCACTAAAATAAATGGCATCATGCTGAAAGACATGATTCAATAAAGAAATTAAAAGTAAAACATCTTTTTAATGCAATCGATGAAAAAATCTTCATTTTGTATAACAAACTGCATTTCACATTGTGTGAAGGTTAAGACTTCTGCTTAAGAGTTTAGGCTAGGGCCTGGGGAATCGGTGCCTCCACGTTGTCCGAGAGTAGGGCTATATGGACGTCCTACGCCCCACTTCCGACTATGTTCAGCGGAATAATCAAAACTTCTTGACCTTTGGTGAGGTGTTGCATTTTCGAGTCCCTGTTGCAGTCAAGCTAACTGAAATATGGGCCTGTTAGGACAGTGCGCTGCTCTCATTTGAGTCGCCATTCTCTTATGTTGGTGGCGCTGTTTCCACCACTGATCTGTTAGGCTGGGCCGATGGCAGTTGGGAACTTAATGGCAACACTTGCTCATATATAAGTGACTTTTGCATTTGAAGAGGTAGACAAATATGGATAAATTCGGTTAATTATAAATCATACGTGTATGTTTTCAGCTAAAAAGATTTAATACTTTTTTAAAACCAATTAGAAATATTTTGTGAGGTATGTTAAAAACCTTTTAAATAGTTAAGAAATTATAATCAATGTTGGGTAAAAGTTAGGCAACAGTTTCTGGTGCGCAATTCTAATAGTTATATTTATTCCCCTAATTTTTATATACTCTAAATTGTCTAAATGTAGTCGTAAAACAAAATGTTTGACTTGTGTTTAACTGCTACCAGTCTGAGATTGGTAATATGAAGCAAAAAAAAAAAAAAACCAACAACAACCGTAAAAACAAAGTTTTTTTTACTATAAATCCTTTATATATGAGAAAACTAAAAATAATGATTACATTCAAAACAAACATTTATAGACTGAAAGTGACTTAACTCCCAAATGCTCTAAAATGGGGCGGATGGGGTGTGGTCACCGATCTTTGGAGTGAACTCAGCAACTCGTGGATAACAACAACAAATGGCCATTATACATTTATATAGATATAATCTAAAAGTGCATTAATTTTATTACGGTACATTCGATCAATCTGAAATTTTCATACAATGCATTGTTAGGTGACACAATTCTATGTGCAAAATTTCAGCTCGATAGCATTATTGGAAATGGGTCATTTTTTCCGTAAGGACCAAGATACGACGGTGAAGTTAATATAAAAGATTAAAAAAAAACGAATTCAGCTAAACAAATGTTATCTCACTTAATCCCGTGTAAGAAAAATAATCACATATTTGACGTAATACACAGTGTTTTTTTTTTCCAAAGAGCTGTAAACTTTAGAGACACCACTCGTTGCCAAGGACTCACCTCCCAGTGATCGCGTAGTAGAACTTCCCCCAGGCGTCCACTGGCAGGGCCTGGAAAGTGGCCAGGCCACCCTCTGTGTTGATCATCACCACGGTCAGCCCAAAATGTTTGGTACCCACAAACCGGTAGGTCCATGAGTGGCCGACCTCTATAACTGGACTGATGATAAATTCAAGCTCATTTGGTGAATAGAGAGTACAGATTAATGTCTTAGACTACGATTTTAAATTTGAGTTGATCTACAATAAACCGTATTCAGCACCCAGTTTAAGACCCAAGTAGGAATTCATAACATTAAAGTATTTTAAAGTTAATTTAGAAAAATAATATATATATATATATATATATTATCGAAAAATAATGATCTTGTAAACACATTCCTTATGTATACAAAATGGATAAAAATAAGTTTAATTTTGCTATAGAGACAACTTAAAATGTACCACCACAAGTCTTATTCTCAATTCCAGACCTACACTTCTTAAAAGTCTTATAGACTTTAATCGGTTTTGAATAACTGACGTTTATTTTGTTGTCATATTCTTGAATTCATTTGATTGCTTGAGGACTTGAGTTTTCTATTTGCTTTCGTTGTCCGTTCTTAGATCTTTTTTTGTTGAAATGGGTCTTGTTTCGATATTAATACCAGAGAACTAAACGTACACTATCCCCTTACATCTGGATCAACCATATAAGTCAAGAAATAACACAATTTGATACAGTAAAGGCTACTCATACTAAACAGAATATTAATAAACAAAAGCGTATCCATTTGTCTGGTCTAGCATTGTAATTAAAGTTTGAGATATTTATAGTTCATCGGTATTCATAATTGTTTCCAAAATATCGATTCACATGCCCGAATTCGATCTGAGGGTAGCTGGCGAGCTTCCAAGATTGTAAAAAAATATTTTTGAAAGTCTTACTTTAATAAATGAAGTTAATAAAAAATAAAGTAAATAACAATAAAATTCCCGACCATCTCAAAATTTTCAACATTGAATAATGAGAAAATATTTTATATGTTGTTATTTCAGATTTAGATTTTTATGGCTAATTGACTATATACAAAATACATTTATTCTAAGTAAGCTATCAAGTGGACTGACAGAACTCTTTGTTTTGGCGTGAACTCTGTAACATTTCCAGGCTGTAACACCAGCTCATCCGTAACATTCTCCTTGTAGTGAGGCACCGAGAACTGTACCTGAGAGAATATTAAGTTACAACTCTTTGTAACTAGAAAATTTCCTAGAGCCATAATGACAGGCGCTTAAGATCATCTTTAACAAGTTATCGTGGCTGCTGTGTTGCTTAAACCAGTGTTCATCTGTGTGTTAGGTTTTATCTCTGTGTTAGATTTTATCTCTGTGTTAAATCTAATATTAACTGGCACACCCATAAGTTCTAATAACACACGAAACATGTGGAGAAAAAAGTACATTCATCAAAGGGATGCTAGTATTCTATATTGCAAAATTTTTAAGATATTTTTTTATTACTGATGTCTCTCCTATTTTTGTGCACGAGGTTTTATTGCAGGGGCGTCCACTAGTATTTTTACTTTAAAGATTTTTTTTTCAGCACTATTGGCTATGGAAGGCTTATTCGGGTAACTGTTAGTTGCATTCTTTAAAAATTTCGGTTAAAATGTTTCCCTCGTGACCTCTTGGGTGTAAAGGGTTCTAAAGTTTCCATTAGTGCTTTCGCAGGTCTAGATACACTTGGCGGCGCCCGCCGCTTCTTTAAGTCAGCTTTAGACTCTTTGGCAAGAGTAATTATTCTTCATTATTTTTATTGCGGTCTGATGAGGGCTACATGGTATTATTGATTTCCCTTTCCCGCGTCCTTTTATTGAAATGAGTTTAGCTAAATCCATGCTCCTTTAAGATTCACATAATTAAAATTGATTGCCCCTTAGTACGTCCATAAAGTACGTCACGCTATTTTCGACTATTTTTATCTTCCCTCCCATGTCACAAATCTCGGACAAATCCCCCCCCCCCCATAAAAAAAAGTAAGTCACACTTTCTTTTTAAAAAATATTTTTAATTAAAAAAAATAATTAAAATTTAACATAAATCACCGTGACGTCACACATGCCCGGACAACCCCCCCCCCCCCCCC
>MUZC01000644.1:494992-509084 GCA_002072015.1 Radix auricularia | reverse complement strand
ACAAACTGTCACACTTTCCTACACCCCCTGCCCCCCTCTGGAGCGTTACGAAGTTTATGCACGTAACGCTCCAGAGGGGGGCAGGGGGTGTAAGAAAGTGCCCCTTATTGTAACTTTGATTTTTTGAAATAATCTATTCTCGATTATATCTCCCAAAAGATGTATTCATCAATAATGGAGTTGAGTATTTGACAAAACTATGCAATTCATTTAATAGTTCATCATTTAACGATCACAATACTTCCATTTATTGATGTAGAACTCAAAGTTTACCTTAAACTCTTTCACTTGAAATGATGACAGATGAAAAGTCAGCCTATAGTTAGTTTTTAACGAGAAAATATTCAATTTCGGTGACGTCGCCAGGAAGATTTTCCCCATAGAGCTCAGAGCTAAAGAAATTTAACGTTGTTTAAGTTTATGTAAAGAAATTTTCACTTTTATATTAACGAATAAAATCAGTTCATTAAAATTGTCCACATGGTTTTTATTTTTATTCACCTTTAAACGCTACAAATAACATCAAATTTTTTAAATCTAACGTTAGAGCTTCAACAAACTGTTTAGCGACAAATGATCTTATTTAAACATTTTGAACGCAATTCGATTTTAAGGATGTTACCTTTAAGCAGAGCTTTGAAGTTAGTAACAATGTATGTTAGTTATAAATTTTTATTAAATACAAAATAATTTCCAAGTAGCCACGCAATGAATTTACGAAATGTTTTGAATGAGATATGTCAGCAACTAATGGTGGATTTTTTTAATTAACAAAATAATGGTTTCCTAAGAGCGACAGTACCACCCCCAAACCCAAGCCAAATTAGTTAATACATTGTGAATACAAAAAAAAAGTTAGAACTTCACTATCTTATTACATTAAAAGTAGTAAAAACGGAATTGCCATTCCTAAGATTCCTCTTCATTCACCTGAAGTGTATGACCACGACGCTGTTAGCATCAGAAGGTTCAGATACATGACACTATGCCTATCGAGCTCGGCGTTCTGGTACGGGGTTATGTCAGTTCAAAGTCCATGATGTGAGAGGGAAAATGAGCAAAAAAAATCAATAATTTTAAAATTCATTTAAAATAAGTATGTTGAGTCAGATGTTCTTTGTTTTTTAATTACTCAACAAAAATATGTATGGACATTTTGTTTACTTAATTTCAAGTAAATTTTCCATAAAATATCTGTTACACACGCTTGTTCTATACATAAGATAATTGCGTCCCACGTTTATCAATGGCTTGTGTTTATTTCTGCATTCTTATTAGAGTTTTAAATAATGATAAAGTGTTGGTTTTCCTGGTTTCTTCAGGCAACCTATCCACGCCCGAATTACCGACAGGACAACGAGAATTTATTCGTGTTTGTTCGTGCATACGATATAAGGGAGACATCTTAATGATTATGTCTATCTCAGAGTTGTGCTAAGTTATCTTTGTGTTGTATTTCAAATTTGGAATTAATAGCTTTATGTATTATTACTACATTACTTACTATTTACTAGTTTCTTTTTATAAAGCCTAAGGTTTTATTTGAGTCTTAACAACTTAATTGATGTGGGGATTCCATGATAGTTTCTCATTTATTATTACTAAAAGTAGTTTATCAATGTTGTCTTTTGTGGATGGGTCCCATAAAGAAGATGCATAATCTAGTACAGGTCTCATCAAAGTGAGCTAGTATATTATCATTTTTATATTCATATTACACCTGTAAAAGTTTATTTTTAAGAAGCCTAAAATTTTCTTTGATTTTTAATAACTTCATTGACATTAGGATTTCGTGATAGTTTCGCATTTTTTATTACTAAGTAGTTTGCATCTTAAGTCTTAATTAGTTCTGTTCCAGAAAGGAAATGGTATGAGTTTATTTTTTTTTTCTTTGTTACTCTAAACAATTGAAACTTTTCAGGGTGGAAGGAACTCCTATTAGTCTCCTATTTTATCAATTCTTCTAACACTTTTTGTAATATTTTGCTATCTTTTGAGATGTTGTTGGATAAATCAGTTACACAAATTAACAAAAGTAAAAGTATTATTACATGCTATAATAGTAATTTGTAATTCCTTTCTTTAAAAAAATAGTATTGTTATTTTGTTGTTGTTGCGAACTTTAGCTTAATAAATATTATATATATTTATTATATATTATTATTATATATTAATTATATTAAAATAATACTAACTAATAATAGCAATATAATATGCGATTTTAAAAGATAAAAAAAAAAGATTACTTTAATCGGAAATACTTACTGATTGCCTTTTTAATGAAAAACTTTAAATGTTCATCATTATCTTAACAATTGATATTGCCTATTATGAAAAAAAGTTTTGATTTTCATAATTTTCTCATTCCATTAAAAGGAAATTGTGTATTTTTATTGAAATGAAGCACATTTAGAAAGATTCACTTCCTGAAGTGCAATTTTGTGTCGTTTTTAAATACCAGCACTGAAATATGCCTTAATCACTTAATCTAATTCGGTGTGAAATAAATTTTAATCAAATTATGTGTACAACGGAGTGCAGAAAATCCCGAAACATGATAAAAGGAGAATCACAAATACATTTGTACCTAAAAATACGAAATTAATCCGTTCAGGGTTGACGTCCATAACTTGGATTCTTCGTATGTCAAACTAAGTTTTACATGTAAAAATACTTAATCCAGAAACAAGACTAAAAATTGAAAACATATAATGGAAATCTATAGAAACTTAAAATAGGAGACAATTTTTCGTATCTTGGAAAACATTTTTTTCCATTGTTTCCTCCCTACTATCGCTTTTCAATCTTGAAGAATTCGTATTTCTTGGTAGAACTGTATATATATTAATATAAGGTGTATTACACCACTGTTTTTTTTAATTAGATTAAGACATTTGCATTTGTTTCGTTTCATTATTTACCTAAGTTGGAATAGACCAATATAATGTTTAAATGTATGTTGAAAAAAAACTTAATAAAAATCGATTTTAATACTTCCAATTAGATCAATACCAAATTGCACAAATTATTAATTATTAGGGGTCAATAATGCAAACCATCAGCCAAAGACAACATATATAAACTATCAACAAAACAAACATGCCGCAATTATTATCTATGTAGTACAACTAATACTGACAAGATTAAAACCATTAATTTAATAAATAAACTTGGAAATGCCACAGGATAAACTACAATATATCAAGGTAGTATTACTAAATTCCAAGCGGCTATTGGTATCTCATATTTGTGGACAGGGATCCGGGATGGATCATAATCCAGTGTAATCAGTCCGAATTTCATTTTGTGGTTTTGTTTTCGAAAAAAGAGTTTTTAACGTGACAGGATGGTCACCCCTACTTCCAGAGAGGCATATCACAACAAAGACCATCAGGAACTTTTTATAGCCAACCACTTCAGTACCCGGCATACGCAGACGATATAGCGCTACTGGGGAGAACTATGAATGGCATAGATAAAGCTTTCAAAGAGTAATAAAAAATGAGAAACTATCAAGGAATCCCCATGTCAATGAAAATGCGTCTGACGAGACGAAGCTGGTCTCATTATAAACGAACCAAAGAAGAAATACCTGATTATGTCACGAAACATCAATACTGATGATAAAATCATTATGAAAAAACACAAATTTGAGAGAGCTGTTTCATTCAAATATCTGAGCGCATCTATAAACAAACACAATGAGATAATTTCGGTGGTAGAAGAAAAGTTAACCGGAGGTAACCGCTCCTACTTCAGTTTACAAAAACTTCTTAGAAGCAAAAACATCTCAAAAGGAACAAAGAAAATAATATATACCACTATTATAAGGCCGACGGTAACGTACGCTAGTGAGACTTAGACCCTGACCAAAAAGGCAGAGAATCTGCTCAACACTTTGGATTGGAAAATCGTCCGGAAAATATATGGCCCTGTGATAGAAAATGATATCTGGCGAATTCGCACAAACCAAGATCTATAGCATATGTACATTGACCCACCCAAAGTCACATGTATCAAAAAAGGGCAAGTCATGTAGAAGGGATGCCAGAATATAGAGCAGCAAAAATTATTAACAGACACCAGGGACCAGACGACTCACTGGTCGCCCAAGACTGAGGCGGATCGGTGCTGTGGAAATGGACCTACACCAGCTGGGGGTTCGAGAATGAAGAAGGGAAGCAATCGATTGATCCAAATGGAATGCTGTGTTGAAGAAGGCCAGGGTCTTACATGGGCTGTAGCGCCACGGATGATGATGGTCGTATCATTAAAATTTTTTATTAATTCCTACTTGGAAATACACGACTTAAATAATTTTAACTCCCAAGGAGAGGCTCGGATTTATACTTCATGGGGCCTTAAGCCATTTGAGTGATGGTCCTCTTTGAAGTCCATATATTCTATGTCAGTGCCACTTAAGATGGTTTTACCAATTTGATGAAAGTGTTGTTTCATGGATTGTCTGATGTTTGTTTTAACTGGTAGTTTTAGAAATTGGTGAATGAAGAAGAGAAAAAAAGAATGAAAGAGAGTCAAATTAAATTGACGCAAATGAACTTCAAATTCTACATTTAAAAAAAAAATAATAAAAAAAAAAAATTTAAAAAATTTAAAAATTAAAAAAAAAAGACTTTAAATTACATATTTTTTATAACAAACATTTTTGCCCTTCCTGAGAACATTAAAGGTGATATTGAAAGAAGAGGCAATAAAACAAAAAATAACACGAATTATATTTATTTAAACAAGAAATTGACTGTTCCTAATTTATTTTTCAAATAAATAACTGGTCATTTTCAAACCAATAAAAAAAATTTTTAAATTAAAAAATAATAAAAGAAAGGCGATTTGACACCAATACCATTCCTCGATATAATTAAATGGAATGTACAAATATAATGATGCTGTTTTTTTCAAGTTATGACTCACGTAGCCTTCGTGTACTAAAATAATAAAGAAAAACCTTATTTTGAGGAGTACCTGGCAGTATGTTCATTTAACGATATGCTCATTTGCTTTCAGTGACTAATTTTTTTTTAAAAAGTCTCATATATACATGGACTTAAGTCTTTATAGACTTGGTAACTTCTGTTTAAGTTACGTTTCGTTTGGATTTTTATTTCCTGATACATTTTGCTACAACGATCTCGATGAGTTTGATTACTTTAGAGCTTGTTGTCCAAATTTTAACTTAAGTTTTTAAAGGTTATTCGATAGGGCTATTATCAATTAATATAAATTTAATCGTTAACTTTTGAAAAAATTACCGAATAATTCATCGATAATTTTGATTAAAGCTAAAAATAAGACGTATGACGTAATTAAACTGAAAATTTGAAGAGAAGTAACGAAAACAGGCAATTGACATTTTTTAAAATTTTAATATAAATAGTTCAATATAATGTCTATGAATTTAATTTTGTGTGTTGCTAATTAAGTAAAAACAGTGTTCAATTTTTTAAAATCATTTTCCTAAAATAAACAGTTTATTTTAAAGTTTTCACTTTAAACTCAATTTTTGTTAAAATCGAGAAGTTTGTACGTAAAGAGGAAAATGTTATTAATTATAAATAGTAATTATTTATTATTCAATCGCAAATACTTGTTAACCTACGTTGTTTGCTTTTAATGGCTATTTTATCAATTAAAATAGTTTTAATCGATAATTTTTTTACCGATTCATCAAGAAATTAATCGTTATTTTCCGCAGCCCTGTTATTTGAATATGATCTTTTTCCTTTTATTATTACAATTTTTATAAATGCCATTAAAAGCGACCCGAATTTTCCAATCTTTACCCAACATAATCTGAGCAGGATTTAGTGTAGACTCTTTGTAAAGCTCTAGGCTGTTAGAGAAATTGTTTTTACTTTGACACGTGTGTACCATTCCGATACATAGTCTCAGTTTCAGCAAATGTCAAGGATAAACGGATCTTTTTCATGTACAATTTTTTTGTAAGTTTACTCAAACTAAAAATCCATTTATTAGTTAATTTCTTCTTGACATTAAAACTTTGTGTACTGAAAATAATAATTATTTATCTCCGATATCTCTCGTTGAAGAAGATGTTTTGAGAGTATAGGGACAGTTATATCTTAAACCTGCAGATACATTTTCGAATCGCAATTTATTTTAGTCAACGTTGTTCTGCATAACTGAAAAATTTCCGATATATTTGATTTTTTAAACCCTAAAATAGACTTAAAAATTATTTTTTTTGGCTTGATCAATTCTACTTAAGCTGGCTATAATTAATTAACGTAGAATTAATATTAATCTTTAATGTTTAATATTTAATAATATATATCAATGATTTTGGTCCAACTGAAAACTTGGGTTATTTCCATAAATAATTTTCCACCATAAAATGTCACACGCTTTAACCAAACACTGAAAGGCGCCATGTTATGATTTGTTTTCGTTTTCATCAAACTTGCGAGCTTGGGCGAGACGTAGTCGCCGTTTTGTGGGATGCGTATGAGGAGACTGTGTCCTGAGCTGGTCCCCGCTTGGAGCTTCCGCTGTGGTGGCTCATGGCGACGCTGGCTGCAGCATCACCCTCCTCAACGTCTTCGACAACAGTTGATGCTTGAACTTCTTCTACTTCTACCGTATCGACCGCGACCAGTGACGTCTTTTTCTTGCAAGCCTTTCTACACATGAAACTATAAACAAGAAGAAAACAAAATTTAATTAGATCCAAGTCAACATTAAGTCGGTAAGAAGCAATCCGTCTCAAGATATTTCAAATTGTTTAAGTATTTTAATTTCACAAGTGGTATAGTATTATTATTTTTGGATTGATTGAAAAAAAAGAAGATTTTTATTCGTGCAGCTCCATTGAGTTTAATAAAACTCTTACATTTATTATTAAATTTGTCATTGGGGCAAGGGGTTCAATTTATTCGGCGTTTCTTTAAAATGTTTATTATATTTTTATCCCAGTCTGCACAATTAACTGAAATGTGTGTAATTAAAATTAAAAATTATGTCCACTTATCAAAAGTATTATTTTAAAATGAGACATTTTAAAAAAATCATTTTTAAAATATACTTTTCATTTATTCATATTATAAATGTAAATATTTTATGCTTTAAAATATACAACTAACGCATTTATTTCCATGATGTAGTTTCACATTGAAAAAGTAACTAAAGTCATTATCAGTATCGTTACTTCAACACCATAAATCGTATCTGATCGTTTAATCTAAGCTCAATTTCGTTTAACTATAAACACCATCCAATGTAGCCAGCGCAGCTCGCAATCCTCGAATCTTAAGAACTGTTGTACTGAATTGAAGTCTGAACTATAATACGAAATGAGCGCTCTTTCCTTGTCTTCAAATGAACGACTGATCAGCACGTTTCACAGAACAAAGAAACTAATAAACTGTTATTGCTTCTTGTATTTAAAAAATCATGTTAAGCCTGGTCCCTATTGGAATTCAGGACGTGTTAGCGCATTTTCGTATTATGTATCAGTACTTATGCTAGATATCAGCATTATGTAGTTATCAGTAATTGCGTTTAGATTTTAGACATATTTTTATGAATTTTCTTGTGTAATGAATATACCTGACATTTTTTAAAATTTAAAAGTCATTTCTTTACATTTTAATTTTTTTTATTTTCTCTTTAATCTAACTACAAGTCACCACAAATGATGACGCAAAACTCTCTAAACTTTTACACATATTCTAATGACGTCAACTAAAAAAAAACTAATTCGCACCACTCTTCAATGCTTGAAAAACTATGTATTCGACTTCCGGCAATGGCGGCCGTTCCCTGCGCTAGTGTTACCTCTCGATTCGAAATATTTTTTGGTAGTTTTAACGGGTTTTTTTAACGGATCGAGTAACTGAGTGTTGATGCACAAATGGCAGGTCAGGACATACAAAAAACATATATACCTCATGGGTCTAGGACTTATGGATGCTGAGATCAAAGGTGATGACGGACGGACAAAACGGGTGCAATAGCGCATTCGACGTCTCGAAAATGCGCTAAAAATCATGTTAAGAAATGTATATTTAAAAATAACATGAAAGACGTTGATTTTGCTTTTGGTTGAATAAGTTATAATTTACGAACCAATTTCTTTATAGAGCCAGATTTAACCGATCCATTTAAACACAGAATGAAAAGCTGCTAATTCGAAAAGAATTGTCGGTATTTTAGGGGGAGGGGCACGACGTTTTGTTTTGGTTTTTCCTGTTGGAGAAAAGGGGTCCTAACGCTCCCCAACTTATTGCACAAGTAGATGCAATAATCCACATAAGCCTCTGCCACTGAATAAAACGTCATTTCTCTCGTGTCTGAAATATGACGAACGTTCCATCAAGGACAGTAGATATCTCATTCCATATAAGCATGTTTGGGTATATCTTAGAAGCCATGGTAATGTTTGCCAGCGCTAGTGTTAATGAAAGCGCAATACATCCCTAGTGTTAATATATTTATTGAGACAATGCTTAATGCCCTATGGTGGTTGATAACAGTGGAGGTGAACGTATTGCACGCGTGTCACAGTCAGCACGCAGAGCCTATCAGACGGCACGCGACTGATTTATTACTTCCTCAGTCATACCAGCGCTGCCAAAACTCACATTTTCAGATTTCATTGACCTGTTGCTATAAGTATGTGGCTTTTGATTAGATTTCGGGCAAGCTACACCAAAATAGGACTGTCATCATTGTTCTTTAATAATTGAACTACGTTTCAAAAACAAAACAAAACAAAAAAATACAGAAAAAAAAAAAAAGTATTTTAGAGAATTGATTTTTTTAAAAAAATCTCCAGTTACAATTTTTATAGATAAGACGATATTTCTTTTAATAAAAAAATTAGTCGAATTTTTCTTTTTAGTTTTTATATTCATAACATACACATACATAATAATACAATGCAGATATTATTTTCGATGCAGCCGGGTACGACAACTGCGATAATACGTTCTTAAATTTAAATTCATTTCTGCTAAATAAAAGATATTTTGCACAGAAACAAAAGATATCGCAGAGAAGCACAAACAAATAAAACAACACTTACGCTAGGCATATCAGTAGAATGACACCAACTGCGATGGCAGCGATGATGTACACTAGTGGGCCAGGGCCAGATTCTTTCTCTTTTATCACTGGAAGAGACAATAATACAGATCTGCAAATGTGACTGATGTACGAATGTGACACGTGTACGAATGTGTTAGATGTAATAATGTGACTGATGTACGAATGTGACACGTGTACGAATGTGAACGATGTATGAATGTGACTGATGTATGAATGTGACTGATATATGAATGTGACTGATATATGAATGGGACTGATGTATGAATGTGACTGATATATGAATGGGACTGATGTATGAATGTGAATTATGTATGAATGTAAATGATGTATGAATGTGACTGATGTATGAATGTGAATGATGTATGAATGTGACTGATGTATGAATGTGACTGATGTATGAATGTGAATGATGTATGAATGTGACTGATGTACAAATGTGACAGATGTATGGATGTGACAGATGTATGAATGTGAAAAATGCACTAATGTGAACGATCTATGAATGTGACAGACGTAGTAATGTGAACGATGCACGAATGTGACTGATGTACGAATGTGACTGATGTCCTAATGTGACAGATGTACGAATATGACAGATGTACGAATGTTCACGATGTAATAATGTGATAGATTTACGAATGTGACAAATGTACGAATGCGACTGATACGTAACAGTTCTAATAAAGGACCTTATGTGTTAATTTTTCAAAAAAAATTATGTATTATTTTTGTGTGTGCTTATTTTGAAAGACCTATACACATGTGACAGATCTACAAAGGTTAAACAAAATATGATAATATTTTTTTAAAAATATAAATGTCCATAGCATTCTAAATGTAATAAATTACTTTTCTCCATATTCGTATTTTCTAAACAAAAAATGTCATATGAGCATATTAAAATAATCGTGTAGTGTCTATCACACATAATCTCATAACATGTATGGTCAAATGCACATATAGTCACGTCTACATTTTGTCACAAACCCTTATCTTTTTCTTATCCGATCTGTTAGAGACGCTCCTACTATACAGAAGATTATTGCGTCCTACGTTTATCTAACTTTAGTTCATGTTGCGATGTTGTTGGATAAATCATTTATATAAATTAAAAAGAGTAAGTGACCTAGAACAGTTCCTTGTGGAACTCCTGAGTTAACCTTGATTGGTTCAGATTTAGATCCAATAATTATTACAGTTTCCTCCTTACCCAAAAGTAAGCATTGAATTAAGTGAGTTAATGGACCTGAGATTCCAAAGTTTTTACTTTTTTAAAAAGTAAACTAAGGTGGTGAACTTGTCAAATGCTTTTGAGAAGTCTAGTAATATTGTATCTATTTGATCATTATTGTCTACACCTTATAATAGTTCATCTATTAGACCTATAAATTGTGTTGAACATTATCTTTTTTTTTCCAAAGCCGTGTTGATGTTTGCATTGGGCGTTATATTTGTCAAGATGGCTAACTATTCTACTATATCTTACGTGTTTTAGTAATTTACAGTTTACACTAGTAAGTGATACAGGTCTGTTATCCCCTTTCTTAAAGAGTTTAGTTACGTTGGCTAATTCCCTTGTTTCAGTATGCGCATATTGTAACATGCATGTATTGCCATATACATATATTTCACATGCAACTATTGTCAAGGCTCGTATAAAAACATGAACTCATTGTTTCAAACATGTATTGTCACATGCTTGTATAGCAACTTGTAACATACACGTATTGGCGCATGCGTGTATTGAAACAAACACATGTAGGAGGGCATAATTCGTTTAAATGACTTTAACGTAATCCTA
Source organism: Radix auricularia (assembly GCA_002072015.1). NCBI lineage: Eukaryota > Metazoa > Mollusca > Gastropoda > Lymnaeidae > Radix > Radix auricularia. The sequence continues at coordinate 498,199 of MUZC01000644.1, read as the reverse complement.
CCCCCGATATCTTCCACCTGTCCATCGCAGTCTGTATCAACCAGGTCACCATAGAAGCTCGTGTTTGCCTTAGGGTTGCAGTCCTGTGGAAATTGTGTTTTAAAACACAAACCCTGGTTTAATGATAGCTTAAAGTTTTGATTGATGCAATAGAAGTTGATTATTGTCTTAGGAGGCATATTAGTCTAGCGGTAGCGCACCAGACTGCCGAATCAAGGCATAAGAGGGCGTCGTGTTGTAGCCTCGGGTTTGCCCTATAGTCCGCCATAAAATGGAAAGTGATTGATGATTTAATAATTATTTTACCCCATAATGTTAAGATCGGTTGAGTGGCTAAGCGAATAGTTTTACTATTGTTTCGACATGTGGTTTTAACGGTTTGTTTGTTTGACTTTTGATTGAATGAGGGGTAAAAGAAGTGGCGACTGAAGTGGGAAAATAATTAAAGTAAAGAAAATAGATACGAAAAGTATTTAAGACGCAGGAATTTAAAATGTGCAGCGTTATTTTTCAAACGCAAAAGACATCAAAATAGAAGGGAAGAATAGTTGGATAACAAGAGACATTCAAAGGGTAAGTGGATTGAGCCATGACTTAATTCGCTGTTGTTAAAGATTTTTGTTGTTGTTGTTGTGAATTCTTCTTTTAAATTCTTTGTAAGCTCTAATAAATAGGACATTTTTTTCCATACTTGTGATTTTTCTTACACTGATGGTCGGGGCAAACATCAATTTCTCATCGAAAAGACCATTTCATGATAAATTTAAGGTCATTTAACCTAAATAAACCAATAGATCTTTAAGCAATGACGTGAACCCACTTACCTGAAATCCCGCCGAGTGCATATAGGCACTGTTATTACCCATGCCGTACACGTAGCAGGCGAACCTAAAGCCTTTGCGGGAGACAAGCACGTGATCCCCGACCGTCATGGGCAAGTTGGCCACTGTGTAGTTGGTGGCGTAAAATACGCCCTCCCACCTGGCGCTGAGGGAAGAAATTAGAACGCGTCGATAGCTTACACAATTAAATGGGAAAGACGTGCACAAGGTAAGGGTTAGCCTGACCGGACGTAACAAAACAGCGAACGTTGTCGGCAGAGAGCCAGAGACTTTTTTTTGGATACTTTGGATTTCACTGCAGCTAAGTTCCTTCGTTTTTTATTTTTATTTTCGTTTATTTGTGTATTGTATGTTCGTTGATAAAGGCTCTCTGCCGACAACGTTCGCTGTTTTGTTACGTCCGGTCAGGCTAACCCTTACCTTGTTTAAGTCTTTCCCATTTAATTTTGTATAAGCCTGATTGCAGTCCTACCTCCCATTTTTTTACGATAGCTTACAAAAGTTTTTGGTGTCTGTCGAGCGTTAGTATTTCATCTAGAAGAGTTCTCATAGAAATCAGAGATCTTTAATATTCAAAAGAAATATCAGTCCTTTAGTGTGAGTTAGCGAACATGGATCATTCGTTACTTGACTGATACACGAGTTATCAGTCCTGTAGCGTCAGTTAGCGGGCCTGGATCATTCGTTACTTGACTGATACACGAGTTATCAGTCCTGTAGTGTGAGTTAGCGAACCTGGATCATTCGTACTTGACTGATACACAAGTTATCAGTCCTGTAGCGTGAGTTAGCGAACCTGGATCATTCGTTACTTGACTGATACACGAGTTATCAGTCCTGAATCGTAAGTTATTGAACCTGAATACTAAGTTACTTAACCTGGAGATGTATCTCAAGTAGAACAGAACCTCCTTTAGTGGGCGGATTTGGCCGGATTTATGAATTTAATCCGGAGAAATTTTGTAAAAATTGCTGCGGTCCTGATTTGAAGGAACCCAAATCGGGTACACAGTACACCCACGATTTCTAAAAACATACGCATAGCATAATGCACACTGGTGATGTAAATAAATGGTTAAAAATCGTAATATAAAAGAAAATAGTTCCGTCCTTTACATGAGGCCATTCATTTAGACTCGATCACGGAAAAGAAAAAAATTTACCCAACGAATTGAATTCTTTTTCCCTTTTTTTTTTTTTTTTGATAATATTTTTGCTATATTTTTTTATTTTTTTTTACATTGATTTTTTTCATAGCTTCTTTTTTTTTTTTCAATTATATAATTTTCACTAGCTTACTTGATTCCAAGCAATTATAAACACATTTATCTAAATTTTTTAATGAAAACATTAGTAACATTGTGATTTTTATTTTCAGATTTTTTAAATTGTAAACTGTAAATAATGTATAACCGAGGTCAATTCTATTAGGAAAAAAAATTCCGCATCTAAGGCTATTCATTGGCAGCACTCACGAGTTAGGTAACGGTTTGCTGTCCAGCAACAGGTGTTCCTTGTCTTCCGATTTAGCAACTATCAGAAGGAAATTTTTTGTTCCTACATCGGGTGTCCTTGAGAAAGAGAAATTGAAAAGAAAACCTATGCGTTTTGCGTGGACTGGGGTCTTAACGGAAGTAAATATTAATCTTTAATTATTTGAATTAGCCCTAGAACGATGTTCAGTTCATAACAGATCCTTATATAGCCTGGTACCGAATTCAGCGTTGTTTTTATGTCAGTTCATTGTAACTAAGAGTTAAAGTTGTGTTGTTTTTTTTTTATTTATTTGTTAATTGATTAATTTGAAGAAGATTTTTTAAAAGTATTAATCGTAATACGTGTGTCAATTAAGAGGATTTAATGCTTAAAGGCTATTTTTCAGAAGCTACATTTTTGTGTGGAATATTATACGGTTTGTTAAAATTTGAAAGGGAAACAGCAATCAAACCTATCTTTTCTTTTATTACTTGCTCTTCCTTTACGAATAATTAATCCTGGTGCTACACAAGAGATGTGCTAAAAAATACATGACATTAATGATGGATTATATTTTTGTTTGTTTTATTCGAGCCTACCTCCAAATATATCTGTAATGAAAAAACTCAGTCGGAATGAGGAGACAGAGGTTTGGCCCCGATTCCATTGGCTCAGATTTATCCCCCTTGCAGGTGGAGGTTTGTTCGTACAGGACAAATATTCCCGTGTTGCCGCTGATGAAGTAATTTTTTATATACACGGGAATCTGAAATATAGTAGAATTTATATAGCATTCTTCAAATGATTTGTGCTGGTTAGGAAAAATGTGTACAGATTTATATCCAAATTATTTAGTGTGATTAATTGGAACTAAATTATAACATTTTGA